>VWZT01003214.1:172714-262855 GCA_013397055.1 Pachycephala philippinensis | reverse complement strand
GAGGGGAGACCTTGTTGCAGTCTGCAACTTCTTTGTGAGGGACCGAGGAGGGGCAGACACTGATCTCTTCTCTGTGGTGACCAGCGACAGGTCCCCAGGGAATGGCCTGAAGTTCTCAGGGGAAGTTTAAGCTGGATATTAGAAAAAGGTTCTTCACCCAGAGGGTGGTTGGGCACTGGAACAGACTCCCAAGGAGGAAGTGGTCAAGCGTAAGTTCAAGAAGCATTTGGACAACACTCTCAGGCACATGATGTCATTCTTGGGGATGGTGCTGTGCAGGGCCAGGAGCTGGACTTGATCCATTGTGGGTCCATTCCAACTCAGCATATTCTGTGATTCTGTGACAAATAATATCTCAGAGTTTTCTAACTGCATCTCAAAGCACCTAAGACGTGAAACAAGGATTCGTTCTGCTTGCCAAAAGCAGTAAGCACTGAAGTTTTTTAAACCATTTTTCTGAATGCCTAACAGACTAGGCATAAATATCCTTCTGCAGTGGCTGACACTCCAGCTTGCCTCCTTTTTGAAAGCAGCACTTCTTGAAGGAGCAGAAGTGTATCATTACCTGTTCTCACCAATGTCTCCACACCAACTCCACTAGCTTCACATCACTGAGGAGTATTTCTTCCTCTCATTGCTTGCTTACAGCACATGCTACCAAATCCACAGTGTCTCACTCTACACTGATCGAAAGGCAAGTTTTGTGGGAGAACTACATGGAACTCATAGTCTTCGTGGGGAACCAAGATGTCTACTTGAAATCCATGTTCTCACAACAAACTCTGCACAAGTTCTTGGCACAAATGGTTTCCTAAATAACTAAATTTTAAAAAGAAGCCCTCTCTCTGTATTCACAGGAATGGACATCAGTCAGAGTCAGTCCTACCCAAGCCTCACTGGCTTAGGAATCAATACAGACTCTGTACAGAGCGGTGATCGGCCTATGCAGGTGACCCCTGTCCAGTTTGTTACGTTGACAGCACTGCTTAACTCATGCACTAGTGATGTCATTATTTTGCAAGCCTCTGAAGAAAACTTTTTCATGATTTTTCAGCCTTTTTCATGATGTGTCAATGCTTTTTTAAGAGCTGATATTGCAGCAGCTGAACTTAATTTGAGAAAGCGTTAAGAGAGACAAGTATGGAAAAATAAATGGGAACAAGCTAGGGAGCTGGCTTCCAAGTATTTCAGTGCATACCTCCTCAACAAATTAGCTTAGAATTTGCATGTTAAGTCGCATATATGATTCCCTTAGCACTATGCCGTCTTTTTGCCTTGGAGTTTAAGACTGTTAGATATTGTTAAAGACAGTAACAGGCTTTCTTAAATCCTGCAAGTAGACCTAGTGTATGAAAAGTTCTGAGCGTCGTAGGCCTCTGATCTGTGAACATGCAACAGATTCATAGATCTGTTATTCAAACTATGAATAATTTCATGGAACAAGCAATAATGCTCCTCAAATGTCCACCAAACTGTTGAACTGACAGACCATCCTGTGAGAGTATCCATAACTGAACTGACTTTAATTAGTCTCCAAAGTGCTTATTGATCAGCCATCAAGTATGCACTGAAAAGAGAGCAAGGTTCTAATTTTGCAGATGCTGAACTGTCATCATGACATTTCCTGCATTTCTCTACTGTACTGAACCAGCATTGTTAAATGCATACTAGCACCTTTCTAAAATTAAATATTGAGTTTATCTCCTATTAATTTAGCAGGTTTATTCTGCTGGTGCAGTGGTGTAAAATATAGATTTCTGTCAGATGACTGTGTCAGACTACAAGCAGATGAAAAAGATTATGCTACCCTAACTATGTACTCTCACATTTGTAGGTGACAGACTGTTCACTTAGTAATATAAACATCTCAATTTGTGTGCCAAAGTTTCACCATCATTCGTAAGAGCTCAGCAAAAAGGCTTAAGGCAGAAGATAGTATTTATCATAGGAAAGGGCACATTTGAGTACATCCTTAGATAATTATTTTATTTTAACCCACAGTTGTTATCTAGGCAAATCCATCAACAAGACAGTAATTAGTGCTGTACTTCTGTGGACTATGAGAAAAGAATGTTCCCACAGCAAGGGACTGGCTTTCCTTTTCTACATGCATACTTCTTTTCCAGAAAAACTTCTCAAACCAAGGCAAGACTGAAAGCTACAGAGTTAAAATATATTGGAATTACTGTGTTAACACGTACTTTATTTTTATAATAAAACTGCATAATTAAGAACTTTTTCATAGTGTTTCTCAGGAAATAGGAATTTCCTGTAACAGTAGCTCATCCTCAGTGCAATTATCATGTTTGAATTGTTTTAGAGTTGTCTCTGCTAAGCAGTGAGTTCCTATCAGAAGGTGGAGTCACAAGGGTTTCAGTAAACTGGGTTACTTAGTGCTCTGCACAAGAAGTAAGTAAAATCTTATGCCAATTTTACCACACCAGTGGCCTCTAGCAGTTAAGCAGGCTCGGTATGAGCTGTTGTCAGCATTCTTTTCACTCACTTCCAAGCCGAACTCTGATGTGGTTTTAGGAATTGTCACTTATATATTACTATCAATACAGGATTACTGATGTCACCTTCTCAGATCTCTGATGTGCTACAGTAAACAAACTTTTTAAAGAGCATTCAGATTCTGTATTATTTCAGCAAAGAAAAAAAATCTGGCAGCAACCACCTTGAGAAATTAAACAGCCAAGATTTTTAAAGAGTAAGATAAATCAATGGAAAATGCAAGTGGCACAGCATCCCTGTCTTTTTTAACATCCAACTTGCTTTGGACTGCCCCTACTTTTTCATTTTTCTGAGAGCTTTACATTTGCATTGCTTGTGAAATGTGTGCTGCCAGTAGGATTAATTTGAATAGCCAAGTGGGAGACATGAAGATATACTTTTATGACATGCATCACTTTTCTCCACCATTTGCCCTCAGCCTTATTACTGGAACAGCTCTGTATTTTTAGCAAACTCGTGACCTCCCTGACTTTTTTAGAGGACATTTATGAATATGTCCTGACTCCTAAATAAGCCCAGTGGAGACCTCTCTCCAATACAACAAAAGAGTCTGCCTGCCTTCTCTTCCCCATCATTCCCCATCACTCAGATACTATTGTTACATACCAGTACTTGATCTGACAAGGTAAGGTATTTTAGCTTCCCAGAGAAATGGAAGAAGAGTTTGACTGGGGAGTTTTCTCTGTTGCAAAAATGATCTATTGCAAAGTCAATAATCTGTTGTCTCTTTAAGTCAAAATATAAGAAGATTTCTAAATCAGTCAGTTCACAAAAAACAATAACCCAATCTTCATACAGATTTCCGTTTGACCAACTTTTCTTCCTATAAATACCAGGAAAAACTCCTATCTGTGAACCCATACAACTAACAGAGCTCCCCTTTCCCCATTCCCCCTCAGTCAAAAGATACACCTCATTGTAGTTTCTATAGCTTATATTGTTATGTAAAACACGGGACTGATTACCAGCCTGCACTGGCTGAAAGTGTGGCAAGGAGAGGAGTGGAGCCACTGGGCTGCTGCAGACCTGAAAATACCAACTGGCTGGCACAGCCACGGAGAAACCAGGCATAGTTATAAAGTACTTGCCAGTCACAATTTACTGAGCTTGCAAAGATACAGAATGAAGCTGAGCTATTCAGTACTTTTTAGCACGATGTTTTCAGTCATAATTTTAAAATCCGTGCATAAAATCGAAAATACAGAGTTTTAAAATGCATTTCTATTAGTCATAAAACATGTAGAAAACATAGGTAATGTAACATTTAAAAAAACTTTACATAAAAGAGATGGAAAATTAAAAACTATGGTTTCCCTTACAAAATTCTGATTATTCCAGCAAAATAAGCCTGCTTTGTTCACAGTTCTACGAACATCTGCAGTTGTGGTTTACCTGCTTCTATTCTTATTTTTTCAATAATCCTGTACATGATGAGTAGTTTTAATGAGGATGGCACAAGCCAAAGGCCTTAATTTACAGACCTTTCTTGTAAGATAAGGAATGATGATAAGAAATAACCAGATTATTAAACCTTCTTCATACATATTAAAAGCTCTGATACTTGCCTCATTCAAAGGCTTTAGAGGTTTTTATATTCCAATATGATTTCACATTTTAAGTCATACTTCATGAAGGCACCTTTCCTTTCAAAAAAACAGAACTAAGTAGTAGGGATAGACTTTAGTATTAGTGTATTACTCACAGGTTTGAAATTAATTTGCTTTTTTTTTGGACAGAAAGATTTATTTCACAGTAGTAAGACTGAATTTTTTTTCTTTTACTTTTCCCCCTCTATAAATCATGGGGCAAACAAGAAGATGATGTCTCCTTTTTGTAAGTGACTGAGAAATGTAGCTGCTGGAGATTAAAACTGTCGATACTTGTTTTGATAAGGCCACTATGATCTTATTCTGTACACAGTAAATGTCATACAAAATTAAAAACCTGTGCATGAGGTTCCCATCTGTCTAGATACTGTTCTGTCTTTATGTACATGAGCAGATATAATACACAGATATGGTGATGACCATTCTAAACATGCAAGCAGTGAAACAGATGCTACTCTGCACCACATTGTCACTTTATTATGTGTGGGCTTTATTTAGCTAAATGTGGACAAGTACAGCTGACCAAGCCCTTTGCAATCAATGAAAAGCTGGACAATGAAGTTAACAGTACAGATCACTTAATCTCAGGCAGATTCTCGCATCTGATTAAAGGGGTCTCATCTCCCCATATTAGATTTCCAAGGACTTTAACTGGAACCCAGATAACATGCTAAAATATTTGTATCTACAATGCAGATATCTGAAAATCGGGTGAAGTAAATTCCATCCCAAGAAACCATCTCGCAGCAGTAGTCTGACTCAAATCGTGGACAAATTCAGAATTTTTATAACATCAAAAATATTCCCATTTAAAAAATAAATCTTAAATTCTGAGAAAGGAATTAGCATTCACTGGAAGCCATAAAATAGAAGATAATACTATTATCTTCCATTATATTTTTTGAAGACACAGCACTAGTGTGAAGAAAAGGAGTGAAGTCCAGTCCTGCAGATTTTCACTGGTACTTCAGAAAAGTGTTTCAGCACATGCTTCACTGTTTCCCTACCGTGGGAGCACAGGCACTAATCCCAAGCCTTGCCTGGAGTTATGCAACTGTTTAATTGAAACAAGACTGTATCTTCAGGGCTTATTCAGCACTGAAGTCCCCCGTGTGCCGTGGCTCCTGCAGTCGCTGATCCCCTGCAGCTGTGTGCATTGTCTGTGGCTATCACTACTTTGCAGAAGCTGATCCCAGAACACTTCACTGACTACAGGCCTCAGCCAAGAAGGTTTTCCAGTATCACACCCTACAAAACCAGTGGTGGTTTCAGACAAAAAAAAAACCCAAAGAAAATCCCGAAGAAAAAAAAAGTGGTGGTTTAGGAAGGTTTTGGGAATATGTGTCCATAACAATTCAAAAGAACTCAGGGCAGTAAGATAAAACTAATTTTCTTTGGATCTCCTTTTTGCCACCTAAGTTGTTCTTGAGATCAAATGTTCTTCAACCCATCCACTGATGGCTGCACAATTTTGCTAGGTCAAATGAAAAATCATCAAGATGCACAAAAGTAATGTTTGAGCTCTGCCAATGGAGAAGTGGTCACTGATAGCTTCCTAAACTTCCTTAAGGTCACAAATGTTTCTTGATATCAATATTGTAAGGTTTTTTTTATGGTCCTCCAAATTTTGAGGATGGGGAACAGAGCAGTCTAGATATTGTTATGTAGGGTAGCAGAGCATATATGCTTCAGTTCTTCCAGACAAAAAAAGAGAATTTAAATGTACAACTTTCTCAAAGAGCAGGAATCAACAGGCTTTTATAAGAGGTGCATGTCATCAGTTCCTCTTAATTCTACAGCTGTGTTTTAAAAAAAGAGTAATTCTTGCTTTTTTTCTTTCTCACAACATACCACCTCAGAAAATAGGTGGGGAAATAGTTAACAGGTAGACAAGACATTATTTTGCAGTAACAAGTTGTTGTTGACTAAACCGGTTTCAAACAAGAAAATAGGTTCAGATCTAAATTCTCTCAGATTTTCCTATGGATTAGTAGGAGCTTGCCAGCATGTTTACAATGTTTTTTTCTTGACCTCTCTAAATGGTATGGAAAGCCTACAAAACCCTCTGTTTTTCTTCTCATTATTTACTTATCCCAGTCAGGGATGGGGGAGAGCACATAAGTAACATTTAGACAGCACAGCACTGGATCTACAAACACCTATGATTTTTTACTGAGGGTAGTCCACAGGTAAAACCAAGCAGATGGCAGTATGGACAAAAACAAGGCAGAAAAGAAACAAGCTTTGCTCTGGCAAGCTGTGAGTAGAAATGTCTCATTAACAAACAACAAAACTTATAATAAACTGGCTTAGCAGAGTCTGGGGGGAAATAAGTGCTGAAAGTAAAAAGTAATCCTGAAAGCATTAGCATATATGTATTTTAAACAAGTGAGTAGTCTTTTCAAAAATATAGTTTAGGCTTGTGTAAAAGACAAAAATAACTATCTCCACTGGGAGTAACTTAGTCAATGAAAGCCCACTTAAAGCTTACAGAAGTAGTCTGATATGGAATTTGTATAAGATAAGCTAAGTAAGTAACTATACTTACTGTGTAAAGCTCGTTAAGTACTTTCATTAAGTCTTCATGAAGCTGAAATGAAATCTCTTTACTCTGTAATTAAAAAAAAAATCATTAGAAAAGGGCATGTAAAAGCTGCAGCATACATTTGTTTCTTGATATTTATACTCATTGTTCATCCTAGACAGTGAATGCAATGTTGCTCACAAAACCCATTCTGAATTTCAGTGCACTAAAAAGAGTGATTCAGGGATGCAGAGGCAGACAGATAACATCTGGACAGAGGACTTCTAAAAGGAAACCCAGAAGTAATTTGAGATATTTTTCCCATAAAGCATCAGCAAATTAGGTGCCAATAGAAAGGGTAAAGTTCAAGATTAATGTTTTTAATAGAACAAACTGTGTACTGTTTTATAGCTGCTGTGATATATACAAAAACTAAACCCGGCACAATGTGATATTCTAGAGGGACATCCTGCCGAATTTTACATCTAGGATAGTCTTTGTTTCTCAGCATATGCAACTATCTAAATATTTATGCAAGAAATAATTGTGGCTCCTCTTTGAAACAGATACCCAACTGCATAATATTCCACAGAGTGGGCTGCTAAACCAGCTTTGTTTAGGTTTTCTGGACTGTGACTTTACTTTCATTCTGACCCAGAAAAAAAGAAACGCTTAACAATAGTTATTATCAAAGCAAATATGTCAAAACAAGAGTATTTAAATGGAGTCTCATCGAAATATATTCCTTTGTTAGCTTTCCACAGCAGTTAAATCTGATAAAAATGGTGGCAACTGTGCAAGAGTTGAAGGCATTTGTATCACAGCCTTTGGAAAACAGCTACAGAATAGAGCGACGGGACTTGGCAAACAGCCTGGCTACATTTCTTCTGTGATGCTCAGCATTCTAACATCCATGCTGGAAATGTCAGATTTTTTTTTTCTGTGAATAAATTGATAATTAGTCTGGCTTCTAAAAACTCCAACTCCATGATAGATAATGGCCTTCAGCTATGAGAAGTACTTTGTATTTGTACAGAAGCCAACGGAAAATCCTCAGGGACAACTCATCTCCAAAGCTGCTAACACATACTTGGCCATCAGTAAAACACCTGCAGGAATAATGGTTTCTGAATGAGAATTTCCAGCACAACGTCCATGTATGAGGAGAAACCACACCACACATCCCACCCACTGTGTCTTCCAGAAGGATGAAACAGATACATACAGTAGCTCAAACAGAAAATTTTGGGGTTTTTTCTCCTGCTTCACTACTATCCTACTTTAACTCTGGGCAGTATTTCAAGGCACCCGACGCATCTTTTGTCAGTATTCACTCCGATGCTTATATTCAAGATGGTTTTTCACTGACAAGAAGCTAGGAATAGAATTTAAAAAACACTTCAGTGAAATTCTTGTATTCCCAAGGGCATTAGCTGTAGTAGCTAAGGCACAGTAAGACAGCTGCTCTGAAGCTGAGGTACACAGAATTACTATGAAACTTTCCTTATTGCTTATACTTCTCAAAGCCTGGTATTTTCATGAGATATGCATTAGTTCTTAAGTATCTAGAACACAAGGCTTACTACTTCCATTTCTTTTCAAATATCAGATTATTTTCATCTAATAAGAAGGACAAAATTTCATGCATGTAACAGTACACAGAGTGCTTACAAAGAATTGGAAAAGGACTGCAGATTTGCAAGCCGCTGTAGGGAAATGCTGTAAAACCTTTAGCAAAAATTCTGAATTGCTTTTCATTGCTTTACACTGGCACCCTGCCTTTAAAAGTCAGCAGTGCAGCTCTAACACAGCTTACACACCTCCTCGAAGCTCCAAGCGGGCGCCACCTGTTTATTCTTGGATAGCTGCTTCTATAGTGCTGAATATGAACGGTTTTTTAAATTACTTTAGCAGAAAGAAGGGAAAAACATACAAATAAGATGTTTGACATTAAGATGAAAGCATACACATGTGGCAGGAAACTCTAGATGAACTCCAGCTTTAATCAATTTATCCCTTTCAACTGTTGCTCACAGCCATCTCGAGGCTGATGAGAAGCCAAGCCCTAAATACAGCAACAGCAATTCTAAGGCAGGATGCCTTAACGTGGTAGTGCAAAAGTTTCTTTGAGAAGGTGAGAGAGAAAACCCCAAACCAATTTTCTCTTCACCCCTTGAGATTTCGCTGTAAGCAAAGCACATTGAAGGATGCACCCTTCTTTTCTGCTCTTAATGCAGTCCCACCTTAATGCAAATAGACACCAGACGAGCTGAGGATTTGGTGAATGATGGCTGTTTAGTAGGACCCATTTCTTCCCTTTGCTCCTTTCCTCTGTCCAGCACTGAAACACAAGCAGTCCAGCCCTCAGGATTCACCGGCTAACATGCATACATGATCTTTTCCAGGGCAACACAGTGATCAGTGGTAAATTTGAAAGTGAATGGAAGAGATCACAATACAGAAAGAGGAAGATGGTTTTGTAACAGGAGAATAAGCTTTAAAATAGAAAGCAAAAAGAGAAAGAGGGAGGTGATCAGCAAAAAGAATGAAAATTGGGAAGTGACAACCTAGCAATGCCACACAATCACAAAGGAGTCATCCTTCCACCACTTCATCTGTGGACTCCAACTAAGAGAGGATGCCTGTAGTGATAGACAACATTTCAATTGATGCATCTTTCTGATGAAAGATTTTGTAAAAATTGTCCAAAAAACCAAGAAATTTGGTTAAACTTAGCAGTATAAAAGGGATTTATTTTTCAAGAAACAACATATTTTACATTAGCATTTAAGAACAAGAAATACTGACTCGAGTGGCAAGCGATACAGCTTTTAGTGTGTAATATATGGCATGTTAGAGCACCAGTTAAGAAGTGCATTTATTTTCAGTGGTTAATTGCTTTCCTATTTCTTGTTTATGCTACCTATTCCTTGCAGTAGAGTTCAGCATGTGTGAATTGTGTGCTCCCCTAGGAGCCTGTCCTCAGGGTACCCAGACAACAGAATGCAGCACACATTTTCCTGGTGCTGAGTTGATAGCTCTCATCAGGCTATTAAAACGTGACAATCAATCACGGAAGGTGCTTATTTATTCACTGTGTCCCTGAGAAATGCACTAGTACCTAGTAACCAAAAGAACAAAGAATATAATAAAAATGTAATATAAATATAATAAAAATATAATAAAATTCCTGCTAAAAATATTATATCTGTTACTAATCTGGTTCAAGGCATTAAGAGATGGTAGTGTATTTTTTAATCCGACAGCAGGATACATCATACCCGTGCAACAGACAAGTAAATGTACCTAATCCCTCCTTTCAGTATGTGCTCAACTTTCAACACATCAGTGGTCCTACTGATGTTATCAAGATTTGTATTTCTGGATTAAAGTCTGAGAAACTTAAAATTTTATTCCACATTAATATATTTTCATTGAAGTCTGTTAAAATTTTTCCATCCATTTCTGTTAGAGCATAATTTGGCACTCCACCTTTACTCTTGTTTATTTTAACTGAAATTTAAGAGTCAGTCCAGTTCTTCCTGGAACTCTTTAGTGCCTGTATTTAGCATACACAATGCTACTCAGTTACATCATTTAAGGAAAATATCCTGTGACTATTGCTTTTAAATGAGTCCCTGTGGGAAGTGAAGTGCAAACCCTTCTTTTAAAGAGGTTTCATGAGCTGTGGTGACACTAACATAACCAACTCAGCAAAATTTTGTCCCAGACTTGCCAGTCTGTAGCAACGAACAGCTCTGCTATCCTTTTAAACATTTAAATGTTTAAGAAAATGATGCAAAAAATCTATGTGCCACAATCTGTATAACATCAAATAGATTCAGTAGGTAGTCATATTTCTTGCTAATAGCCAGATTATGGAACTAAAATATTTATTGTGCTTGGTTTCTCCAGCATCTTTTACTGTAAACATTGGACGATATGTTCATCTTGGCTTATGTAGATTTCTGTCCAAGGAACATGCATGTTTATAAATAATAAATATACAAATCTGCTTAAGGATTTTGTGGGTATGTGTTTATACAGTTGATTATTACTGCTGGGGTAACCAGAATCACTGCATGAAATATTCTACATAATACTTTTCCCTTCTGCTTGACATTTCTCTTTATTACTTTATTCTTTAATTGTCCCCATGAGGCCAGCTACCCCGTCTGCCTGAAGAAACGTGCAAGCATGCAAGGTTTGAACTCCGCTACTTTATTTTTGTAATTTTATGTGCAGCACGAAGGCCAGGCATCAACAGCAATCTTACTGCTCTTATATGGCACCAACTAAAAAGAAGAGATTAGGTGCCCAGCTGAAAGTATGAGGCCTGACATAATGTCTTCCAATAAATGCTACAAAATCTCTGTACTAGATCCTATCTTTGTCCCGCATTTAGTACATTTAAACAGATGCCAGTTCCTGACCCCTAGAAAAAAAGAATGACAAATAGCTCCTGGGAGAACAAAATCAATGAATATCTACATGTTAAGGAGGCCAGACTAGACAGCAAAGCCATGTACAATCAGGTACCTGAATACAACACTTCCTGTCCCATCAGATCATGTAGGGTATAGCCAGTAGGGATCATTTCCCCAGAACAATCCAAACGTCCAGATGCACATGAAAGGAAAAACCAGAATGATGAAGAACAGAGAATGAGACAAGGTACAAAGCCTAAGGAGCACAGACACCCTCACCACCACACTTTACCTGATCATCATTGGCTATTGCACACACCTTTTACAGAAGGAGTAGAAAAAGGTGTTGCTACAAACTTATGGCTTATGTTATATCCCACGTAGAAGAGAGAACAAAACAATACTCTAGTGGTAAGCATGGCTGGGAAATGAGGAAATTATTTGATCTTTTCTTTACTACAATTCAAGCTGAAGTCAATCTTAAGATTCGAATTCAAACCATACTCCTATAGAAAATGTTGGGCTCACTTCACAGAAAATTCATTTTAGAACCAACATGCCCACCAGCAAGATGGAAAAAGTCAATAATGTCTACCACTGAGAAGCAGAATGGGAAGTCCCATCCTCTTGGGAGAAGAAAGACGAAGAAAAAAAGAGGGAGTAGAAAGAGTCAAGAAGTTTAGGGTGATTATGACTTTGCTGTTGTCTCCCTTTATCTTGCTTGTGGGCTATGGGGCAATCCACTCCGAGACACTTTCCCTTTCTGCAGCAGCAAGGCTGGGGTTTTGGAGCAGCACAAAGAAGATCTGTTCTGATCATGGACTTGGTGCATGCACTTAGTCTTCAAACTTGGAAACGGAGTAAAGCACCTTGCTGCTGGCAAGACTGATGGAGAATTAAAACAAGGTAAAAAGTAGTGATGCATAACACCATTAGATTAATAAGCTGTAAAATATATAACTAAAAGATCTAATCGTTGAATATGGAGAAGCTTGACTAACTGGTATTTGTAAATTATAGAATCACAGAATTGTAGACATTAAATGCTCTTGTGTACAATGCTGTGAGAGCCAACAGAGTACAGATATTTCCTGCTCTTGACCACAGACTGCAGTAAGACACTAAGCATGCATTTGTTAGTCTATTTTTAAAATCTTCATATTACTGCTTTTCTTGTTACTTATATTTATTACTTATAAGAGAGAGAGAGTACATATTTCACAGAACAGTATGATCAGATTCCAATGTAGAAGTATTGGCAGGAGATGGTTTGTCTCTACTTTAATTCACAATCTGTGAACACTGAACAAATTCCATATGCTTTCATAGGGATAAGACACCTATTGAGACTGATTATATTTTCTCTGACAATATTTTATTCTAAATACATTTTTCTCGAAAGTAATCTGTAGAATCACAGAAATTGACAAAAAATTGCTTAAATACTCTATCTGATGTTTAAAAATCTCCAACAAAATCAATGTCATTTTCTGTAGAGAGAATACTATTTTGATAGAGGATGCTGTTGGATGTCACCTTTCTCTCTCTAAGTGCACCTTCTCTTTGCCCCTGTGATCTCTTTCCTGCAAAGAGAACTGTACCACAGGACATGTGTTTTGTATCCGATCTTTTTGTTGCCTGGTAAAAACATCCATTATGCAGTCCTGTGAGTACCTTAAGTTAGACTGCTCATTCACATCTGACACAAATTATCATGGGATCATGGAAGGGTTTGGGCTGGAAGAGCTTCATCACCAGTTCTGCAACTGGGAACTAACAGCAAATAAATCACCAGTACTTTGCAGCAAGCACCACAGCAAGAACTGTGCACACTGGGGCTCGCTGGAAATACCAAGCTTTTGCAACAAGTACTGAGCCTGACAGACTGTCTTAAAAATGCGTGCTCAGAATTGATACTGGTGAACAAGCCACATTCAGTCCACATGCCCATGAAGTTCACTTACACCATGCTGAGGTGCTGCATGTCTTCCTGCCACCGCTCCCCTCACATTATGGGACTGGCTCAGATCCCTGCACACAGCCTTTGCTTAGCTCACTCTGCCCATGCTCCACCTCAGCTAACATGTTTGACGTAACACTCTAATGCTGAGTGTCAGCTGGCAAACCCTGATGAAAGGTAGGAAAGGGCTGCTGAGGATCTGGGTTCTACTAATGTGAGCTTCAGGTTATGCATGGCAGGACTACCTCAATTTCCTTGCTCTTCTTTCCCCTTTAGAAAATCCAAGTTACGAATAAAAAAGCAAGAGAAGCTGCTTGCTCTTCTTCAAGAAGCTATGATAGAAAGAGAAAATTTGAGATGTTGCACCTGCATGGGTACAACATGGAGAACAGAGATAAGTTTATCAAGGAGATGGGACAATATGCCTCCTGTTAATACACTGAAAATATCCACGTTATTTTCCTCCTTTTGAGAGAGAAGTTGCAGCCAACTCTATTAATAAATTATGAGTGAATATAAAAGGACACACACTTCTCCACAGAAAACTTTAACTATATAACATTGTACAGTCCATCTGGACAGAAGGGAAGGAAAGACAAAATTTCTAGTGCCAAAGAACTGAACTATGCTGAAAGCAAACAGGCTTGTCTAATAATGCACACCTAGTGAAGAAGATATTTCTGAGATAAGACATAAACAACTGGAAAGCTATTCCAGATTCAATACCAAAAGAAATTTCTTACTTGTTTGCAACTCTGAGATATCCCCACATAGACAGTACTGCAGCCTGTTCAAACCACTTTTCTCATTATTGGTTCAACTTCTGTAACTATCTTCCATATTACTAAATTGAGTGGTTAATGAATTACAGTTTTACATATTAGACATATTATATGAACAACCCATTACTGATTGAGAAACTATAAACTTCAACTCTGTCCCTGTTACAGGTTTTAATGCATACCATGAAGTTTGATTTAAGTTTTTACTTTTATTTCCTCCAAGTACAACCTGTGTGATCCCTAAATGATTCTTCCCCAGTGCTATATAGAATTATGGTGGGGTATATGTGAAACCACTTCCCTGTTTTGAAAACACTACCTTGGGTACCCGTGCTATCATTTAGTCACACAGTTTACATCTCTTAACTTTTACTCTTCTTGAACTCTTTTGTATGCTGATTGTCTACCAGCATCTCACTGTGACTAACAAATATGCATTTATAAATCTATTTGCCTTTTGGAACATTTTAACAACAAAGACTGCAACACATTACGTAGGTCTTGAGTTAAGGTTGCCCAGAGTGCTTGCTTAGCACATGAGGGATTTACACATTGCATGTGTTATGAAAATACCTAACAGTCATGGACAAGGACAAACGTGTACAGAGACAACACTTACAGGATCTAACAGAAATACTTACGTTATCAAAAGTGTATGTTCATATTTAATATTAGGAAGGAAAGGAAATACTTTTAGGAGAACTGCAGCATATGCTACCAACTTTATGTCAAGGGACTACAAAGCAAACTCTTGCTTTGTCTTCAATCTGTTTCATTCACAATGAAATTCTTTTTTACAAATAATTAATTAATACAGCTTTACTATTCTGGGAGTGCTAAGCGAAAACTGTTTCCTTTCTGCATGGGTAGACAAGTGTGCTTTTTAGAGAAGGACAGGCTTTTTCCCCTGCTTTTTTTGGATATTTGTGATTCAGTTCTTAAGGTTACCAGCATACACGGCAGGATCCCAAGCATTTCAGCACTAAGTATCTGCTTCAAGAGAACAGTCATGAAGAATTTATATGTATGCTAAAACAGATTTTATGCTGTGTGTGCTGAATCTTCTCCTCAAATGCTATCTATTAGGACACTTTTGCCTCCCTCATGCATCTTACAAGCCCGGATCGGGGACTGCAGGAGAGGCATTACCTTCTTGAACATTCTGGTGGAGTCTTCACTTATCTGCATGAATCGCATGATCACGTTGTTCAGGTAGATATCACTCAATGTTGCATGGTCTTTGCTTTCTCTTCTCACTTGGTTCAGGAGTAAGTACCAGCAATTCACTGGTGACAAGAGGTTCTGGTCTTTCCTGAGGAAGGAGATACACACATGTATAATGCATAGAAATAAAGAAGTTATGATATTGACTGAAACATCTCACAGACATTTACATCATAATCTGTTATATAAAAATAGCTGCTTCTGATCAGTCAGTCTAGCCATTCTTGGAATAACTCTGGTTAAGCAATCCTCAGATGACTTTTAAGACACATTCTACATTCAAGTCTCATGAGGCATGGATATACTCTGCAAGCCACCTGAAAGTATAAAAATATCTTGCCACAAAGCTTAGAGATGGAGTACATGCAAATATTCAAAATCAACAAAAGTCACTCCTGGAAGAGTAAAAGTAATTAATTTTTGACGTTAGAAATAAACAAGCACTGGAAGCACAACCCAAATCCTTCATGAGCAAAACTGCAGGTGCAGCTGTTTCACTGAATTGGATTTGTATAACTGATGAAGTAGAAGAAAATGTCTCAAGCATCCATATTCTGTGAGCAGTGCTCATAAATTCATAGCATTCATAAATATACTGCTACTGCTAGTCCTAGATGTGTCAATTACAAGACAAACAGCAGGACTGGACTTCTTCCAGTGATCCAATTCTGAATTCCCATGACAGACTTTTTGCAATGTAGGCCCACTCCCAGGTTTAATGTAGCAAAAATTTAAATCAAAGATGACTTCTCATTACTTTTACACAAGGCAAAATAAAAATACATGTAGTTCAGCAACTGTTTAAAGATAACAAAATCTTATTTATAAAATTTGTCTTATGTTTTTATTGACATTTTAGTATCAAGTTTGCCTTTCAACTAACTGCTCTAGAAACTTGCTACTCTTTTTTTTTCTTTCTCTTTTACAGGGATTCTCCTTTAGTTAAAAGGATAAAGCACATGAAGATAAAACAGGCAGAAGTGGTGATTAATTGAGGGAGAAACTCTTCCAACTCTTGGCAAACTCTTCTAATAATTAGCTATTCTCATTGTTAGAAATATGGTCTTTAATTCCCATCTAATTGTCTACTTTTAGCTCTCACCCTCAGAATCAAAGCAACAATGAATGATTAACAGACAAAAGTCTTTTCTTCACCAGTGCTTTGCTTTGCTATGAATCAGGAGTTAAGAAAACTTCCTCCATTTGTTTCAGATGGACATCTTAACAGTGTTACTTCACAGCAAGGGCTTTTATCAGCCAGGGCAGACAACATGAGCACTCCCAAAGGGCCATGCTGATATTACTTGGTCCTCACTGCTTCTGCATGTCCCAAAGCTGATTCCACAGACCTTCCTGATTGTTCTGGGGGCAATGGTGGGAACAGCTCAGGGGACCAACAACTAAAGGAACTTTTGCTGTAACCTCTTCTCAAAGCAGAGAACTGCAAGAACAAAGCCAAAGGCAGAACTCAAGTCATAACCCCCATGCACAACTGCCAGTCTGGATTTAACATGTTTAAGAACAAGGAAAGATGTTTGTATGCACAAGGAAAAAAGATTTTGCCACAAGCAGAATAAAAGCCAGGGCTCTCTCTGAAGTGGTGACATATGCACAAGTTGGTTATTTCAGAGAATCACTGAGTCACTAAAATGAAATTTAAGAAATATATATTAATGCTCTTTGAACTGTGCAAACTGTATTTGATTAACCTTTCATTTGCCAGATGTATTTGGAAAAGACTTCTGTCCTGAAACAGCAGTTCTATCTATGTATCTCTAGCACAGCACTGAGTGAACAGTGGGAACTGTTTTAGTTTTACAAACACAAAATACTGTTCTAAATCCCTAAGCATAACAGGGCCAGACACATGCATTCACTAATCAGCTCAAGTCAGGAAAATAACCACATGAGACTATGTCAGCAAGTGATGCACTTGAAACACTTCAGAAAACATACTGTACACAGAGTGCCATATACTACCTGACCACTTGTTTTGCACAAAAGATACTACGCCATTAAAGGGATACATTAAATTATAAACAATGCATAATGTTCACATCATCTTTATTTCCAGGAATCAGAGGCGTGAAGACACAGCAAAGTTAACATGTAACAACAAATCAAAATAGTTTTTTTATTAATGTCTTTTTTGTTGTTGTTGTAATGTTGACTGACCTTCATGGAGATATTTAAAATCCTATCAACTCCACTAGAGATCAGCACATAGCTTTCAAGCACTTTTGGGGCTCTGCATCTCTTCTAGATACTGGTCGTATTTTGGGTGGTTTAAAATCCATATGGTAGGTTAGGGATAGTGTTTGTGCAACTTACCTTTTAGGAAACTGAAACTACTTGTTGGAAGCTGACCTGAGTAACTGCAGAGAGCCACATCAACAGTATTTAGGCACTCATCTACCTTCAACTGCAATGAGAACTGCTATGCTGCTAAGTAGGGGTGGAAATTTTAAACAGGCCTTTGAACCCACAACAGGTACAACATGAGGGTGATGGGCAAGCAAGTTTCTCTTACTTGTACTGCTGATGATCCTTTGTACTTCTTGTTTTTGCCATGAACCTCTCTGCTAGTTTTTCCAAGTTTCGGGAATACTCCATCTCTATTTCCGACTTCTTGCGGAAGAAATCCTGCAGATCCTGAAGAAGCTGCACTCTCATTTCAGTCTGCTGCTCCAGGCATTTCTGCTGCTCAACGAGTTGAGCTCGGATCTCTAATGAGACAAACACATATCCACTCAGGTCAGTGAAAGCAAATGAATTGAGTATTACCAACCAAAACTACAAACACTCCAGTGTACTTCATCCTCACAGCTACACCAGCTGGATCTGGATTTCAGCTCCCATGGCGGGATGCAGCAGTGGCAGCTCTCACTTCTGCCACCACATGCTTAATGCCCAGCATCCTCGCACCTGCTGTCTCACAAACGGCTGTGGCAGGGGCTCAGGACTCTGCTGGGCTCAGGTGAGCCTCCACCTTCCTCTCCCATCCTCCTTCTGGCCTCCGGCACAAGCACAACATTCAGCTTGGAGTGATCTCCTTGCAGAAGGTGGTGCTGCCCCAATGAATGGCTGGATAAACAAGCACCCTCTGGGCCAGGACCAGCCTGCTGACTGTCACGTGTTCTGTGCTGGCTTGTATCATCACGTACACCACAGAAACAACCTTGGGATAAATTCTGGAGGCATCATCCATTGTAACTGTGCACAGGTGAGCTTCCATATTTTACCCATCTCTGCCAGGGAGGAAACCGGTGTACTATACATGCATTCACCAATGTTTTACAGCAAATATAGAGGAAAACATGTACCTATATTTAGAGATAACTATTTGAAAATTTGAACAAGGTTCCAGAGACTGTAGTATATTTTTTAGTATTAAAAAAAATCAGATAGTTTAGAAGAGAATATATGCTCACATTTCTCTTCTAGAGCAATAGAGAAAAGCCTCCAGATTTCTTACCCCTTTTTTGCCATATGCAATATTACTAAGTGGTAGGGTTTTTATTTTAGAGATTTCTGGGTGGTTTTTTTTTTGGTTTTTTTTTTTTTTTTTTGTTTGTTTTGTTTTGGTTTTTTTTTTTGGTTGGTATTTTTTTAGCACTTTTATTTTCTGAGTGCTAACCAGTTAAACGCATTCTGAGAACACGTAGTCTAAAAAGATCCCCCTGGTTCTTTAGCGTTCATTACACTTTTGTCAGCTGCCCAGGCACAGTGTACTCCAATACTGTGGAATAAAAACAGGAGTAAAGCTTTGTGACAATAATGTATGTGTATATTTTTTACACAGTTTAATTCTGTAACAGGAATTTATCAACAGCAAAACACCCAGAAGTGATGTCCATGTAAATGCAAAATTGTTGTGAAATTTTACTTGATTCATAATGATCTAACCATGCTGTGGGCAAAAAGATACTGGAAATCTTCAATGCCCACAGCACAGTTTGAAATAGAAGAGCATTCTAGAAGTCATGCTAACATCACAGGGAACTGGAAACCACTAAGTAGTAATAACATCACAAAAAATTATCTGATGCATCTAGGATCTAATGCATCCTTACTGATCTTAGAGCAGGTATGAAGGCAGAGATCCACTCTGCTGGGATTCAAATGTGTATACTGAAATAAGGCAGTACGAGCACAGAAAACTGTTAAGCCAATATATTTGCTGAAAGAGTGAGACACTGCAGTATTTTCTTCCAGATCTCCTGTGAGATACCAGCTGCTGTGTTAATCATTAATGAGACCATCCATTTTTATAGTCTGGGAGGTGAACCAAAAAATTCATGGTTTGGTTTTCACTTCATTTCAAATCAGTTTGTTGGAAAAGAAACCATGCCTCCAGCAAGGATGAGCCACTGTAATACAACACTGTATCAATGACATTCATGTACACAGAGGAGAAAATCACATCAGAGCTGGAAGGTTAACAACAGAAACAGACACTCAAGACCACTTTTTTGGGTGTCTACTACTGTTGATAATGCAATCATGGAAAATTCCTGTGTACGGGAAACCAGTTGTACAGATCCACTGGTCAGAAGCAGCAATTTTGTCGATAAGCTGGAGTTTTTACTAAATCCAGATCCATGTACATGGTCCCTATACTTTGGCCATCTCCTTTTCCCACTCAAGATTTTCTAGCAGTTACTTTGAAAGCAGTGTTTTGTATGGAGCAACTGTGTTCTGATTATTTTGTAGGTCAGTGTATCTTGCTGCTATAATTCTCCTTTTTTAGGCAGGCTTTTACCATAGCAACAGGAATGAGAAAGATTTTAGAAACAGGAATATATGAATAGAAATACAAGAAACAATGAATAAGGGACAACAGATAAAATAAGAGAAACTGCCTTAGCTTTTTGATGCTGTCTGGATTTCCAATGGACAATAGTGGCTTCCTTCAAACTTGTATTTTAGAAAACAAACTTGAAGTATGATCTATGAAAGCTGATGGAGATATATGAGCTCTGAGTAAGGCTGATAAAATTAGGGGCTCAGGGTGCTGCAGCTTTATGAAGGAAGATTTGTAATTTCCAATTATTTGAATCTCAGCAAAGAGAAAGAACATGTTGGCTCCAAAAGGCTGAGCCTATGGCCTCCTGCTGGAGGAGAAAAAGGGGAGATGTACATCCCACTCATGCTAGCTGACCACAGTCACTCCAGAAGTGACTTCAATAGCAGTTCTCCTTCCAGTCTTTCACGTCATTCTGCTCCTCTGTTTTAAAATTCTTCTTTTACTAAAAACATGTGTAATGTTATACTGGCAGGCTGAGGAGATGGCGATGACAATGATCAGAAAACGTTGTGATTTCCATTTTCTGATGAGAGCAGTGGGTTTAAAAAAAACCCCCAACAACAAACCCCCAGAACAAGCACTGGCATAACAGGCAGGCAGCTGTGTATGACAAAATCACAACTGTCCAGGTACTATTAACTATAATAGACCACCCATTACCTACTGCTATGGAAAAATGCACTAAGGAAATGCTATTTTCTTTAACCAGTTCACATGTGTGACGTCCCTAGGGCTAGAAAGAGTGGCATGGAAAATTGCTGCACTGTATTCAAAGAATCAAAGCCAGTGAAGTCCAAACTCCATAGATACAGAGACAGGTGCAGCAAGGAAGAGAAGGGTGCCCGTCTTTACTCTTATTTTGCTGGCACACTTAAATTCGAAGTCAAATTGGTACCAGTTGTAATGGACAATGACATTGTCCTATTCTGCTCTGCTGAGTGGCTGATGTCAAATTGCCAGGCTATTTTGTGCCAGGAAAAGGCCCATTTAAAGCCTGGATGAGTTAACACCTTCTCCTTCTTTCTCTTGGCAGCTTTGAGTTATGCTCACTGGTTTTCTGGCCAGGGGCTGGCTCAAAAGGAATCCCATCCATTTATACTGCAGCTTGAACAGACTGAGATCACATCAACTGGAAAAAAAAATTAAATCCACCCTACACTTTGTCCAAGATTTGCACACAGGATCGAAGCGAGGAAGCAGTTAATGTGACTGCAATTAAATCAATAAACTGAGTAAAGTTTTATTTCTAAAGATTTTAATGTTAAAAATTATTTTAGTTATGCCCTCACAGACACCCTCCACTAGAATTACTGCATTAAGTATAAAATTAGATTTTGTTTATGCCAGTTTTGAAGATATAACTCTAACCTTTCAACAAATCTTTATTTCCTTGACAAGTGGTTAAATCTGTGCACCATGAAAAGTAAAAAGAGATGAGATTATAGTTGCTTTGAAAGTTAAGTCAGAGCAGATGAAGCTGAACTACTGACATCATCCAAATCATAATCAGAAATAACTCATCAAGGTTACCTCTTTGCACACAGTACAGTATTACAAACAGTGGTTTACATAGCACTGCAGTAACACGCTGTACTACCCTGAAGAACATGTATGTTAACAGTGACAGGCCAGTGCCCCACCTGAAGGAACCTGTGGAGAGATACACTACAATGTGACCCAATGATAATGCTGGCTGCATACCAGCATGGAACAAAGTTCTTCACTTCACACACAAAAGCACCAGGCTTCATCAAACATCCCAAAAAAGTTACAGGAAACGCCCTCCTGACCTCAGTAGCTGCACAACTTGTAAACACACTAATCCATGGACAGACCAACACTGCATGCAGACTGCTGCCCTGCTGCACAACTCCCCACTGCAATGCCCACCTCCGTCCCTGCCCTGTGGTACTGCAGTGCTCCAGCCATGCTGCACTAGGCTATGCCTAGCCTTTCAGATCTTAGAGACCTTGCAGACCACCAAAAACTCATTACCAGCTCTTGAGCAAAGCAACTCTAAAGAATGCTTCAGGGTGTTATCAACACACCTGCCGCAAGATGCTTCCTGCCTGAGCCACCCCAAGAGCTGTTGCAGCCTGCCACTCTTAGCTCCCATTTAAGTGGAACTAACTTTTGTGCTTGCAGAGCAGCCCTGACATGGGCTTTGGTGTTTGGTGAAAGCTCTGGAAAATGCCACAGAGCAGGACATGTCTCCCTGGTCACCCGCCTCGGCTGCACGGCAAGCCTCCCACCTGCTGCCTCACCCTGCCTGGCAAGGAGCTATATTTAAGTCATGATTACAATATACAAACTATGCAGACATATTAATCCAGTAGTATTACTGGATAATCATACCAACAGCCTCGGGGCCTCACCCTGCAAAAGATCACAAAAGCAAGTAACTCGACAGAACTCTTTGAGAGCACAGAGGCTGTCCCAAGACATAGTTATGTTTACAGGTTTTATCTCTTGGGCAGGCAGACAAGGCCACATCACCTCCCATTTCAAATGCCTCCTTTACGGGGGAAAAAAAAAAAAAAAGGAAGAAAAAGGAAGAAAAAGGAAGAAAAAGGAAAAAAAATTAGATTAGTTTTAAAACACTCAGAAATGTCTCATCAAATGCACTAAAACCAATGCATGGTATCTTAGACTTTGCATTTCTAAACCATTACACTTAGTCATTTTTTTTACCCCAGTGAGCTATCAACACACATATCCCTCATTCTCATGCCAACGATATCCAGATCATATTTCATAGGAAAAGATTCAGACCTTAAATTCAGCCTAGATATAATCTGGCCACCAACATGCGTTTATAATTAAGCAGCTATTGCAGCATTAATCATCTTGCAGCTCCTCCTTGAAGACACTTGAGTCTTACATGCCTCTCATTGTGCCCCAGTTCTTTAGCCTGAAGAACTGCTCATGTCTACCCCTGCTGCTAGAAGCTGGGGTGCTGCATGGGGGGACCGATCATTTCAGTTTCATTCCAGCCATTGCCTTTGTAAGGACTTGGTTTTGGCTTCTTTGTCAAGACGAGCAGAGCTCTGGTCCAGCTGCATGCAGCTGGCCAACATCTGCAGTTTAGGCTTTGTTTCAGAAAGCACTTATCTCCAGCCCACTGAGGATGCTGCCAGCAGAGAAACCGCAGCAGGAATCACTGAGAGGGGCCTGGAGGTGTCCCTGTGCACAGCTAGTACTCCTTAATGCCATGTCCCATCAGTGCTCCCATACTTCCCAGGGACATTATTGTTCCTCTCAACAGACAAGAAGATAAAGACGATGAGACGTATCAGATCAATGGTGGGTGCACAGACCCCGCTGCCAATACTTGTCTCTGAGATACACAGCCTAAAGATGCTAGTGCTGCAAAGTTTTTATTTCTCAGAGACTTGGCTAGAAAGCTATTCAAGGATTTCTATGACAAATGGCAAGGGAAGCTCTGTGGTCAGCAGGGACTCTGGCTCACACTCTCTCCCAGGTCCTTGTTGCCATTTTCTTTGACCACAAGCAGGAAAATCCACTTCAAAAGCCAGGAAATTCCACCAGACTGACAGCTAATGAGAGATGCTGGGGTAAAGATCTTGGAGGCTGCTGCAGAAATGCCTTTAAATAGATCATGAGCCTGTACCACAACATTAACCTTCTATGACAGACTAGGGGAAATCACTTCCCTGTGTTCACCACATAAGAAGTGTGGCTGCAGACACAGTGATGCCCTTGAGCTTCCTTAGGCAGGGCTTTTGTGGACTTTGTTCTACCCTCACCCCCACCAATTTCACTTAGTATATTGAGCATACAGCTTTATACATATCCCCACTTAAAATGTGACCTCTGCCGTGCACACCCCAGCATTAAACTTAATGTTTCACTTTGTGCTGTTTTCCAGTGAATTAATTTCAGATTTTTTGCTCGTTTGGGGGTTTTGGGGGATGTGGTTGAGGTTGCCTGTGACAGATCACATCTTCAGGCTGTAGCGTAGAAATGGATGGGGAGTGAGAATCACGCCTGGTATCTGAAGGGCTGTACAAAGAGTCAGCAATCTGAAGCCCCTGTTGACATCTGTCAACCCCTTTAAAAACTGTAAACCACGTTCATTCAAGCACTTTGGCATCCTTAAAGATAAAAACCAATCCTTGTGCAGCCATTAGCAGCAAAGCTGGTGTAGAAGCCATTTGCAGGATGCAGACAATTGTTTACGGGTCACTTCAGTTGTCCTGCTCAAACAAAGGGAGCAAGAAACAACAAATCCTCTCCTTGAAGCTGTAAATTTCATTCTACATATTCAAGCAAACACACTCCTGTCTACTGTAGTCACAGACTGGGAAACATGTTCCCATGCAGAATCCTGTAACTGGGGGATCCCAGTGGACAGGATTCAAAAAGGGCAGCTGCATTAGGGCACCTTCCACCTTCCAGATCCTTTTGAAATGAGAAGACATGTCTGGAAGAGCCAAGAAAATCTCTAAACGTAGAAGAAGAAGCTTTTCTTCTTGTTGTTCTTGGACTAATGCCCTCCTGTTATTCACAGCCACAGCTGCTGGTCAGTTGGCTGCCTACAGTCCAAGTCTAAATGGAGGGCAGTATGCCAGCTCATGACTTGGCAGGACACTTTTGCCACAGTGCTACTGCCAAGCGACCATGAATTTAAGCAGGCAGTCTGCCTGCACCACATTTCGAGTGCCACTGCTTTTGTGGCAACTGCTCCTTTGCACAGATAATTAAGTGCTGGCACTATGTCCTACCAAACCTTGAGCCCGGCATACTCTGTCCTTGTAGTCACAGGAGCTGGGACTGAGGGCAAAAAATTCCGTCCCTCAGAGGAGAAGGAACTTTATTTTGCTCAACAGTAAAGGCTCAGCTCATCTCAAAACACTGCCAACCAGAAGAGTAGAAAGCAAAGGGCAAGATGCCTCCTCTGCGTCAACAGTCTGATTCAAGGTCTTTCATCAGAGTGACCAGCCCTAATCTCCTGCTGTGGGAGCAGATACTCTCCCAAAATCCAACTGCCTCACCTCTAGACGAGCAAATCAGCTCTGCAAAGAAAGACAGAGAGAGAGAGAGAGGGAGGGAGGAAAAAGGAGTCTGTGCAACTTTCTGCCAAGCAGACAGGTGATCATAAAGTAGGTCTAAAAACCCATTTAGGGCATCTAAACTGTCAAGATCTAAGTGAAAAGTTATTCTGAAGCTTCTGACGGGCTTCGATCATCCTTTTTTTTATGCTTGTTAAAGATACAACGAGCGTTTCCTTGCAGACTTAAATTTTGGGCACATGAGAAAATTAAAAAGAAATCAGTATGCCCAAATCTTTCTTATCTTCTCACCAATGATGATCTGCCAATAGAACAGAAAAATGACTCATGGGTCTCCTCTGAAACATTCTTTGCACAATGTCTGGAAGGCCTGATTGGCATTAGCACGAGACACAAAATCCACACAAACCAGGGGGTCCGGTAGGAAAGAAAACCCAGTTTGTCAGGATCCAAATAGTAACAAAAACCTAATGCTCTTAATTAGCTTCCTTACTTGTAAAGTGAGTGAAATCAGGTTGAGTTCCTGCCTCAGCTGCTGCAAGGCTGAGGATGGCGCTGCCTCTGGATAGTGCAGCAGTATCCACTCTGCAACAGACACTGCATCACCCGTCTACCGACACCACCCTGAAACGACTCCAGTCTTAGTACGGGCACACATCCTTTACCTCCAGTGAAGCAGAAGCCTCCTGACCATACAGATGTGAGTTCAGATTGCATCCAGAACAGCACCATTTCATTTTGTTAAGCTCTACTTATTTGTCACAATAAAACCCTTCCTTCCTTCTTAATATCTTGGGTGGAGAGCTGACAAGTGAAAACATTTGAAAGGCTTCTTCTAGAAATGAGATGCTGAGAGATGTGCCTTTTCTTGATAAAAATATTAATTATTCTGAACCTCTGGCAGGTGACATAGCTCTTAAGATGAAGAGTTATGCTGGCAGAAGTGCAGGCCGGGAACTCCTGAGCAGCAGGATAAGCAAGAAAGTAATGAAATCTGCACATTAGTCAGATGTGGCATCTCCTGTACATTGATAACTATCACTGTGATAAGACTCAGAAATTAATAACTAGAGAAAATACCCTGCCTACATCCTGTGAAAATGATTCTCCATGCATGGCACATCTTTAGGAGGTCAATAAAACATTTCTAGGATGACGCACACCCTGGTGCATGCCATAAATAAGAGCATGCATTTGACCCAGCCATGACTTTCAGTGACAGCTCTTTAAGTCCCAGGGTGAAGTACTAGTGCAGTTAAGCGCAAAAAGGAAACAGTAATCTGTGCTGTGTGCCAGCATTTTACCCATACTCCTTTTCAGTCCAACCTAACATACAGTAAAATACTTTCACTATTGCTCATTTAGCTTTGATACATTTAACTCCAACCCCCCAACTTAATATATTGAGCACCTTTGTGTTTTTCTTCTAAAATAAATATATACTTTTTTTTCTGCAATAGCTCCATGATGCTGCTCTTCTTCAGTGAGACAAACAGCTATGCCACTGAGATGCCTCCAACACCAGTTTTTAAACTTTATGGACATATCCCATGCTAATTACTCACTTGAGTACACCCTTGTAGTTACTTAAGGCCCTGTCTGCCCCAGCCTACGAAGTAAGGCAAAGAATGGTGCTTTGGATACTGGCACACTTCTGGGCAGAGCATTAGCCCCTGCCCATGAGCACCCTCCTGGCCAGCAGCACAGACCAGGGATGGTCCCCACGGCCCTGCATTGCTGAGGTGGCAGAGGGGGATCAGAGCTCCTCACGCACCCACTCAGTGCCGAGTGAAGGATGGCACCTGCCACCCAGCAAATCGTTGAATGAAATTCTACCACCATGCTTGATACTGCTTGTACAGATTTAACCGTAAAAGTGCAAGTCTGGCTGAGGAGTATGTCTGTCAGACCAGATAGACCTCGATCTGCATAATTTTTTAGTGGAGACTTGGCCTAAGTCTGCAAAAACAAAGCCCCAGTGAGAGATTACTGATCTTCTGAGCATGATATTGACTATGATATTATCCAAAAGTAAATTTCAGTGTCTTGTCTCATTTTCACATAGCAAATAATACTGAATTTGACTCGACAGAGGATTTAAGAAACAGGACATCACGTTTTAGGAATGGAAAAAAAAAAAAGTTCTGTATGCCAAACTTTGAACAGAAAATCTATATTTTTACTAATTAAAGAAAAGAATAACCCCTATCATGATGGAATTACTTCTGTCTGTGGGAGTACTAGTAAGTGTAAAAGAGATAATCAGAGAATCACCATGTTGGTTGATTATAACTATTATACAGGTAGTAGTAACAGGTATTTTTTATATGTCACCTAATTAATAAGACTATATAAATTCTGCCACACTTCATATACATTTGTCTGTGTACTGCTCTGATTTGGTAAAAGGCGTAACACCTAAGTGAGAAAATAAAATGCCTACCACAAAGGAAGGTTTTCTGATAAGTTTGAACCCAATTACTCAGAGCCTTGAATTTCACTAACAGCAGCTGGGAAAAAACAAATCCTTCAGTGTCACAGAGCAGATTCTTCCTGCTATAGGGAAGTATAAACTGGACTGTGGACCACATTTAATTAAATTTATCTTCAGTTGTTACAGTAGGAGGAGAAGAAAGCCCCCACCACCTGAGGTTCCTGATAATGAGAATAGAAAAAAATATCCCATGAGACTGTAGGTAACTGTTGCTTAGTCACTCAGCAGTAAGATAAAGAATAGTATCTGCAATAAATGAACTTCGGGCCAAAATAATTTGCATATTTCCAGGTCCCCTGGAAACAGTCTTCAATCTGTTAGAAGTTAAAAAAAAAAAAAAAAGAAAAATATCACTCCCATTTTTTTTTAATGAGATGAAGTATCAGAACCAACAAAATTTAAAGTTGATGATTTGTAGAACCCAGTATCTGCATCACCTTTCTGCATTAATTCACTGTTTTGTGTATTCTGCAAATGTTTCTCTCCAACAGACATATGGGTGGTTAGGGTTTCCAGCAGGGCTCTGATGATTGCTCTATGGAAGAAAAGACACCAAGAACAGCTGTAGGAAACAGATGCGCCACTTAGGGCACCTTCAGTGAATGGCCAAGGGATGAACTTCACATGCTTAGTTCAGAATTCCTTTATTAAAAAAGGCTATAAACCCCCATTACTGCCTATGTTTTCAGCCTATCTCCACTCGGAAATAGACATTCTGATAGCAAAAGCTGCATTGGAGTGAGTAAGGGAGAAGAGTTGCAATGGGCAGGGCAGTAGCTGTAGCTCCTAGGCCCTTTCCCAGGCTAAACTGAAATTGAGTCTTGATGTTTCTAAGTATAAAGTTCCAGCCCTGAAAAACACAGCAGCAGCCATAGCAGCTGGATGGCAAAGCAGTAACCTGCAAAAATAGTTATTCTTTATTTTGGGAAAAAACGTCTTTGGTAATTCACAGAACGTGGTGCACAACTTAGTGAAGAAATGAAAGATGTGACATCTACGATGGAGAAATCTCCATCCTGTAAGAAGATCATCATCCAAACATAATCGAAATACTAGGGAAATTTTTTGGAAATCATAAATGCAGTAAACAGGAACACCAACTGGGGAAAAAAGCAAGGGTAGTTGGAAGGACAAGCCAGACATGTCAGGAAGCAATATGAGTCTCACAGGCTTCTGACAATTTGCCAAAGGAGGCTTTATTCTGAGTTAAGGTTCCTTGATCAGGAATAGTCTAAATACTCCTGACACTGGTTTAACAACAGTGCTAAATTTCCAAATGTTTACCTGAGGGCCACTTTTTTTTTTTTTAACAAAGATGAGTTAGAGTCAGTCAGGAGAACTGGGAAAAGAGTTGAAACAGAAGGATTAAGTAAAGACCAAATAGTCATAAGGTGTGGCAATGCACACCTACTCAGGCCTGATGAACCCAGAATTGCAGTAGCCAAACTGCTGACAAGAATATGTCCCCTTTCCCTGAAAGTGGCTGCTGTGACCAAAGGGCTGGAGAGCATCTCCTGGAAAGGGCAGGGGGAGCAAAGAGAGATGCCAGTATGTTCTAGGCAAGGAAATTGCTACTTCTGCACTAAATAAGTTACTGAAGTTCTCATCAGAAATATTTATAAAACAAAGACAGGTAGAGAGATAAGGAGAAACCAGGTCAGTTCCTGGAAAAGAAAACTACGGTGGCAAGCCAGTGGAGTTACTTAAGCTTATCAACAGATAGTGGATAACTTAAACCCAGCTGACCTTCAGTTTCAAGTTACCTGCAATCCTTCGCCTCAAGTTACCTGCAGTCCTGTGCCTCAAATTATTCTATTCCTGTTCCATTTAAAACCTATAAACAAACCTTAAAGGGCACAAACATACAGATAAACCAGTTTAAAAAGCATTTATTTTTTCCAGTTTCTGCAAAACATGCATTTTCGCCACAAGTCCTTCCTGCACCTAGTCTGTCAAAGTACAGTGACAGTGCTTACTGAAGCATTAGTCCTGTCCTCTCTGCCTGGACAGACATTTTCATCTTAGTGCTGATCTACTGCTTTGTCACTTTGGTGATAATCTGTCATAATCCTGTCATGCAAAAATCACAACGAAAAGAAGACTACCTTTGCATTAAGTTCAAGTCATCCCAGTTGAGTCAGTCTAAAACTGTAGATTACTCATGTCCAGGCTGGATATTACCTGAAAGACCTCCCCTGTGGCTTCTCTATTAAACAACGACCATTTCTAGGTGACCCTTCCCCAGGACAGTCATCTATAATCCAGCTCCTACATCCAACCTACCGTGTGCCTGCTCAGTGCTGAACGCAGGGCCAAGCTCAGATGAGACTGTAGGCAACACACATCAAACACTAATGGTGAAACCACAGCAGTCTGTGGGTGACTCCCCACTCTACAGGTGCCACGACCTGTTTGTGGCCATGTCCAGAAATACTGCTCAGAAAGGTACAACACTACTACTAAAAATTTCATTCCACCCTCACAAACAGCTGGAAACTGTATCTTGATGTCCCACACTATATTTCTAAATACACCCTTACTGCAAATAGCAAAGTCCAAATGACAGGAGTCCAAAGGCAAGTTACAAACTCTGAACAAGTGGTGTCATCAAAAAGCTTGGAGATGTATTTTCACTTGTTTACACAAACTTTCAGGTTATGAAGAACAAGAATAAAATAGCCAGGAGATGCTGTGAAAGGGGTTTGAATAACATTTACTTTTGTCTATTTTAAAGAACAAAATGCTGACAGAAGGGAAAAAAAAGAAATCTTTACCTAGAATGAAAAGAGAAGACAGTAAGTGCTCAGTATTTAAGCGCTCTGCAAGTTAAGTCTTTCTGGCGCACTCTTCCAGGTAATGGTTCTTTCCCTGTCTATAAAACCCAGTTTCATCCCAAAGTAGCACTGGCTTTAACCAATGAAGTAAAATTTTGAGAAAATAAAGAACTTCAAGCATGAAGAAAGGTTTGTCAGAAGATTCAACAGAACTGTAACACCCAGATGAATCCAGCTAAACTCACCAGGAACCCCCTCTCCCAACTTCCAAACAAAACGAATTTGCTTGGAGAACAAACAATCCAGCCCGAAACTGTGCAAATCACGGGGAAATTGCTTGCAAATATAGAAATCTACCAAGGAGTTACAACTAGACTTATTTTTCTCCCCTAGTGCTCTATTTACAAAATAGCTTGAGAGACATGAGTAGGCAAAAGCCTCCCTTGGTCTGGAAGATCACTGCTCATGGTGCCCAGCCAGGCTGCTGAGCTCAGCCTCCTTCTCCCAAGGAGCCAAGCGAGCTTATCCTACTTTCCATAGAGAGAGTCCTCTAACCACACAGGTATATGGCACTCTTGAAGGAGATTCAGATCAGAAAAGCCAATAGCCTGAAGAGAAAAAGTTGGTTGTAAGCCAGCTTGCTAGGAACAAGTTTTCCAGCAGACCTACAAGCAGTTCATACTCAAGCCAAACAAGCTGCTTGAGCTCCCCAGAGTGGGCGGAAAAGCCACCCAGAATTAGTGCAGTCTCTGACAGAAGCAACATGATGGGACGGTAACTGAAGACCTATCTCACGTCCTTTCAGTGAGAAGCACATCTGCAACATTTTAACTCTGCTGAATAATTAGCTGTTTCTTGAATCATCACTAAGGCTAGACATAAAAACAGCATTTTGATAGAAATGCACCAGAGTTCCATTTCAGGGTAGGACACTTACAACTTTCAAAAAAGATCCTTCCTCTCAAAGCACCTCCTCATTGCCATCCTGTATCAGGGTGTCACTCAGCTCGACCCGCCTCCGTCCCCCAGGTGTTTTGCTGGGAATGCCAAGCTGGAGAGCCTGAGCACTTCCTGCACTCACTCCTGCAGACAGTACCTCTGGCAGTGCTGCAGATGTACCCGTGTTGTGCAGAAAAAGGAAAGATACTTTCAAAGCATATCTTTACCCATGAGGATGCAAGCACAGTGCAGGCAGAGGTGATGTAAAATAAAAAAAATCAAAACGAGTCAGGAAAGCCCTTAAGCATTCTGATTTAACAAAGGAAAACAAACACATTCCAATTCCAAAGCACCTAATGATTTTAATTAAAAGCTTCCCTCCTCTGCAAAGTTTCAGTCTTTTAATTTATAAATAGCTTGTAATTAAGATGTAAACAAAAGTTCCAAATCTTGCCATTTCCTGTGCGAAGGAAATTCTGATTACTTTTTTTAGTATGTCATTAGTCAGTTTGATTTAGACCGAAATTTTATCATTTAAATCTCCAAGTAAAAAGTCCTCAACAACTGCTGCAAAAGGAAATTTAAGGCAAGAAATAAAAGCTTTCAGTGACGTAACAATAGTGGATCCAGGAGAATAAGTAGCCTTGCAGAGGCTGCATCTGGCAGGGGAATACTTGACAAGACTGTCAGCATTCTCCTGAGTGCCAGACTTCTTCCAATTTGCACCTGCAAACCTATGCATTTGTTCACCAAGATACAATAAGCAAAAGTGCCGTTCCTGTTCCTTGTGCTGCCACGCAGCGCATGCTCCATCAGCTCAGCGGGGTGACACGTCTCAGACGCTCGGTCTTATTAGAGACCTGCACTCGTTAGCTATGCAAGAGAACACACTGTCTGGCCAGTCACTGCTCCTATAATGCCAAATACATCTGCCTCTGACCTGGGCTGGATTCACCACCACCTACATCCTTCCTCTGGATTCCTCTGTGCTTGGGTGACTTCAGGATGGTGCTCCCAAGCAAATGAATCCAAAACTACCTTGGTAACAGTTTCGGGTCTTTCGAAAATGGGTTTTTGGATGCCTTCACTGTATTCCCACAGCCCAATATGGACATCCTGATAAAGGCTGCTACTGCTCAAGAACCTCTGCTGATGTTCTGTGAACACAGGGAGGGAGGGATAGCAAGAACCTTAATTGTTTGGGGGCAAAACAAAATACTTTCAGCATCTTTTTACACAGGCACTAGACAGCCATGTACAACACACTGGTTTGAGGATGCTCCTCTCTATTTACCAGGATGTTTTACTTTGCAGGCATATGCTCCCTCTGTGTTCCCCATATGTTTTTGGGGTTTTTAAAAAATAAATTTGGAGGAGCAGAATCATTTGCTCCATTGCAGACAGCTTATATGGCAAACATTTGGATGAGCATCAGAGGACAGAAGAATCTGCTGGATGAATACATGAGATTTTGAACTGAAAGACTGAAAAACTCTTTTGTAAAAAGAACAAGATTTTGTGACGTTAATGACATTCCTTATTAAGGACTGTAGACAAACATCTCAATACAGGTGTGCTACTTCAGAAAAAACACAGTAAAGGCCAGGTCAGCTCAGAAAACTGTACCTTTTCTGCATAAAAATACAGAATACTGCACCATCTTCAATACAAGACATCCATTGTTAAGGTCTGGTCTAGAAAGCCATTTACAGCTCACAACAGCAGCAGTATTGATGAAATGAATGGATGCACATTCTTGTGCAGCACAGAATGGTGACCTTTCCATCAAACATGTCCATCTAAATCTCAAACCACTGTCTGACAAATGCTGCCCATAGAGGAATAATGTGGGGTTTGTGTAGCATTAAGTATCCCACTCCAGAACTAATGCAGGAAAAGACAGGAGCTGCCTGGGTGAGGGTGAAGACAGTACAAACGTAACACCTGGGAAGTAGGGATTTTATTCTCAGTTTTCACTGGATTCTCATGTGATCTGAGAAGATGTTTTACGTTCTTCTGTGACAGAATTCAACAAGGCCCCGTAACTAATTCACCCATTCCAAAATGTGTTTGTACCCTTGATTTTTTAACTTCCTTAAAGAAAAAAAAAAAGAGAAAAGGAGAAAAGAAGTGGGTTGCTTGGTGTTTTTTAGTAAGCAACATTCCAGTAAGAAGTTTGATTGTTAAAAAGGACCTAAAGTACTTTTTTAGAAAGCACTTTTAAATGAAGGAGTATTATCTCAGTATGAAACTGTCTAAGAGTGGTTGCTGTGAATAAAAGCAAAACCTTCCAGTTTGACAGGACTGTATTTGGCCACAGTTTCTCTATCATGGGCCACTTATCACTGCCTAAAATCCAGCTGACCTCAGACAACAGCAGGGAGGCAAACCCAAGCTCTGACATTCAGATAAAGCAATGAAGGGGGAGGATGAGTGCATCTTTTTGATCTGGAAGCAAGACCTATGTGATTCTTTGAGGAAAAAGAAAATCCAGCAGAACAAAAACCCAACAGACATCCTATTTACTGCAGGCACTATCAAAATTAGAATTTTTATTAATATTATAGCAAATCTGGTGTTATGAGAGAGCAGAAACCTTACTGCCTATCTCTGCACTTGCTGTTAAACAGTCTCCCTCTGACTACCCTTTGCACACTGCAGAGATGCAACTTAAGCTGACCTAAGCTGGATCGAGAGCAGCGCATCTGTGCTAACACGTGTTATGTGCGCTTAGGGTGTTGATCTCGCTAAAAATTAACAAGGTAAAAAAGATTATCCCTCATATCAGCTCTCACTGCAACTACACCACTGCCACTGTGAGAGTAGGAAGGCAAGAACATATGATGGGGGCTAAGAAAGCTATTGCAAACCAGAATGGTCATGGTACCTGAAGTGCAGATGGACTGAAGCTTTGGCTGATCTCTCTTAGCTGATTAACTGTGGGCTGTTAAGGAAATATATGGGCCCACCTTCCCTCCTCTCCCTGGTTGCTCACCCTCTCTTTCCTTCTATATCCTCCAGAGATAAGACACATGAGGCTGCATGATCTGTCAGACCAAGGCCTGAATCCAATCAGAAAAAAAAAAAAAAAAAATCAGGTGAGGGAATTGCGGGAATTGAGGGTAAGGATTGTTTTCCATCCATGCAGGTTCCCTTACAGGGTTACACTATCACTCTGGGCTAGGAGAGTTCATCTTCCACCCTGCTTCTCTTTCAGCCACTGATTCAGAGCAGCAGCCAAGTGCCACGCGCTCTGGTCTGCTCCCTGGGAGAGCTGCTACTCTCTCTACTGCTGACAGAGGGAAACCAGAGAAACCATCCCCTTTCCAAAAAGGTTTGATGACTCTAAACCATTAGTTTCCGTATAATCCATTTTTCACACTGGAACACAGCTCTCTAGCACCTCACACAGGAAGCATCAGCCCCCCCCATACCAGGACTCAGGGAGGGGCAGAAAGAACAACTGCACTCAAGCGCAGCGGCGTATGAACCAAAATTCACCTAAATTAGTCAGATATGTGGTCACACACATCAGGAAAAAAGAGTAAGGAAAGTCCTGTTTGCCCTGCATGATACACTATCATCTGACCATGTGCTCTGCTGTTTCTCACAGCTCCTGGCACAGCCACTGTCTTATCTGTCAGCTGTGCATTAGACACCCCGGTGAAATACTTGCAAGGATACATTTCCCTAGAAGTGACACTCAGATACCTTGGCAAGAGTAATGGCACTAATGCCAAGGGCTCACTGGCTTCCAGTCCAAATCCTACAGCACAGGGGCAATTTCTATTACTGTCAGCCATAAAGTACAGTGGATATTGTCAAATACTTGAGTGAAAATGCATGTGTAAAGCATTAACAAGAAGGATGATACAGCTTCCTCCTTGATAAATGACTCTCTTGCCTAAAGCCTGCAGCAGGAACAACCACACATTTCACCGTATTTCCTGTGGAAGAACTTCCTTTTGGTTTTGCGGATCAGACCATCATTTAACACATCCACCTCACTACTGGATTTGCAGTGGTACAGAGCAGCAACCCACAGGATTCTGTGCCTCTGGAAGGCAAGCACTCACGTTAAGTAACTAAGATACAAGAGTACCTAGTTCAGGAACCTAATATTCCTCATGCAGCCAACCACAAAATAAATCCTCCTGCAGGGAATTCGGAGCAGGTACAACTCCCAGAGTGAGCACCTCGTCCACCACCTTTGTGCAGGTTGCCAGTCCTGAGGGTCCTGCGACAGCTGTGACAAGGGACAGATCAGCCAGTGCTGAGAGGACATGGGAATGTGAAGCAGTTGAATAATGGAGAAAGCTGGGGAGGAAACGGTCTGTCATATAATTGCTTCTTCACGTGTGCATTAAGCCTGAGGCATGGAGGTGTCAGGATGTTATTCACTATGAGGAAAAGGAAATACCTTATCCTGTAGGTCTGGTTATTTTTATTGGAGAGGGAGAAAAGACTCCCATGACATGAACTGGCTCTCTGAAACAGCTAGTCCTAGGGAGGTAGGACATCGATCCATGGCATTGCTCGGGGCTTCTGCCTTTAGTGAAAGGTTGGATACAACATTAGCCCATGCATCAATGCATGAAAGGGACAGATTTGTCAAGCGGGAGCTTGGCCAGGTCACCAGCTGGCTACTAGAGATATGCTAGACAGGGACACACACTGCTATTTTCTGAAGAAGTAGAAACATGCCTCCTTGCAGTGCACCAAACCAGACTGACTTGAAACAACCTCCCCTGCACCAGTGGGATACCTTTTTTGACTACAGCAACACTTCTCTTATTGCTTCTGGTCTTTCCAACTTGTTTTTCCTTCTGTTAGGGATAGAATGCAATATATTTGACGTTCTAAGGCAACTGCTGAAGAGCTCCATGGAAGATGATAGCCAGCATTTATTATGGATCAGAAGCACTCAGCTGATGTTCGAATGCCAAGTGCAGATGTTGGAATGCTAACACAAAAGAATTTATGAATTCCTACAAACATACTAGTCAGGAAAGAGTGTAATTATGGCAATTAAATAAGGAACAAAACCAAATATCCCTTTGTTCAATGTTAAAAACTATAAAACAAATGTATCAGAAAAGAAATGCCATGGCAGAAAAAGTATTCATAAGAACAAAACAAGGAGTTGTCTCAGGAGAAAGGAATTATAATTATTATGTCCCATCAAATGCAACAGATAACTTACTTCCACAAACAAATGCATCTGAAGGGATTCTACAAGGAACTGAATCCTGTGTTAATGCTTTCCAGGTGTAAGATGATAGCTAGAAAACCACAGTAATGACAAGCCCATAACTATGGTAGAATGAGAAGCTCTAATGGGGTGATAATCTTCCCAGAACTGCCTCTCCGCAGAGCTCAGCTGGCCTGGCTTGATTTCCTCTATCATTTTCAATCTTAAAGAAACACCACCAACTTCAACTCAGTCCATCTCCAAGCCATCAGAGGGAGTCACCCTGTGACTTGAACTTTAAGGGCTTTGGAGGGTTTTGCTGACATGTTAAAAACATACTCCCCAACAAAAGATGAAAAACTCCTGGGGAATCAATGCCATAAATGAAAAGAGAAAACTAACTAGGAGTGAAATGCACAGGGATCAAAAGCCAAGAGTCTGAAAAGCATTTCACCCTCTAATCTTTTGAGCTAAGTGTTTTCCAAAAGGATTCACTGCTGTTGTTTCCAGGTGACTGTCACGACCTCACACTGGCTGCTGGTCATCAAACCAGAGCATGTGATGGACCCCCAGCTCAGATCTACCATATTCCAAACAGCCAAGTGCCAGGCAGTGTTACATTGCTGATCCTATCTCAGTGTTATTCTTCCTATCCTTCATGCCCTCTCCTTTTGGTGCTACAAAGACATGGTTGCTTATCTTGGAAGCTCACTTTCAGTCCCTTATCCTCCGGCCCATTTTTTCCTCCTTGGCTTTTCTCAGCCTACAGGGCATGGTGAGAGCTGGGGAGAAGGCTTATACATCTCATTTCATCTCTTCCTGCCTGTCTGCTGCCAGGGAGTGAAAAAGATGGCAGGATCTCTCTCCTCTTGCTGCCATTACTGTGTGTCTCTCTCCTCTTGCTCCTCTTACTGTGGAAGAAAAAGTGGTTTTGTCACTCCATACATGCTGCAGGGGAGAAAAGGTGTTGAGATGATCAGAGTATCCTCTTTTCTTCTGCTGACCTTAGGAAAGTCAGGCACAAGGGACCTAGGGGCTACAGCGATTACGGTACGTCTCACTATCAGAGTTCACAATCAATTCCCCTTCCTCAGCAGCTCCCTGCCATCAGGACTCTCTTCTAGTCTCCTGTGGTTAACAAGAGCCTCCAAGCTACAGATGCTCGCCTGCTGTGACTCACAGAGGCCGCTCTTATTAAAACAACATACAATTAATACCACAATGAACTTCTATACTGTCTTTAAGAAAGCACTGTATGAAGTGAGGCAGCTATTGGTATGCTGGTGCAGTGCCTGAGGAACTAAGGCAGGTGCAGGGAGGAGGTCTGAGGTCCCACCAAAGGAACCAAGAGCATGGCACTTAAGAAACGACTGAGTAGCAGCATAAAGAGCCGTGAGAGCGGTTCTGACACCCAAACCAGCTCCTCCTGTGAGTGACAGGCTTGACTCCATAGCATGCTGACAGACACGATGCCTAGCTTTGATGGCAAAAGAAATCCAGGAGGAGTGAACAATTTGGTTAGAGAGAAATCAGGACACATGTTTACCTGCATACTAGTAGTACTTTTGAAACATCTCATTTAAAAGCTCTGCTGTGAGTCGGCACACTAATAACTTCCCCCTGCTCCTTAAGGAAAACATTTTGTTCTGGGTGTCAAGAAGCCCATTTCACAATTCAAATATGCAGACATCTGTAGGATGAAGAGAGGCAATTGTGTGCAATGCTGCCTTCAGTGTGCAAAGCAAACATCTGTGTTAGTCACTTGCAGTTTATTGTCCAAGTTCACAAGCACGAGAGCCCTACAGCTCTCTACATCTACTTCCAGCAGCTGGGGCTACAAGAGGAAGTAAGTGCTACTGTTGAGAAGCACGCAAGAGGTTCCATCACAGACGGCAAACAGCCTGAAAACAAGAAAGATGGAGGGAGGGAGGCAGGAAGGCAGGCATGAAGGAAGGATGGAAGGACACAACTAGACAACAGTCATGTAAAAATATCTGAAGTAAATAGTGAGGCAGTATTTCAACCCATCTACATTTACAGTATGATTTGCTACATTTACAGTATGATTTGCTTGTTTGTAACTTCACTCATCTTTGAAGGCTCCAAAATGAAGTTGTAGCTATTCTGTATTATCTTGGCTGCAAGTCTAAAATTCTAACTAGAAGTTTAAATTACACTTCTGAAGAGTAAGAAGTTGCCTTTGAATTTTCTGCTTCCTGTCTGAAAAATGCTGTTTGATCTGGAAAACAGTTGGTGCATATATGAGTGAGATGAAAAGCAGCAGTTAAAGACAATTCTGATTTACAAATAAGATTATTAAACTATCCTCCTGAAACTTTTCCACTTGTCTGAAGAAACTCAATAAGGTGATTACACTTTTCAGAGTGGAGAAAGTATTGCGGAAAATCCCTAAGTTGAAGTTCAAATCCTCAGACTCACAAAAACAAAACCACCTGTTTTGTTTTTGTCTCAATTAAAAAGTGCCTCTAAAATGTAGGGTGCTACTCTCATTGCCTCCCACAGAGGAAAAACATATTTCCTTCAAAAGTAAAAGGCTGTTTTTGTGATTACAAGCCTGCCTGGTGACTTGCACTGTAACAGGCAGCAGAGCTGCAGGGGTAGCTCCTAGGTCATTATGTCTCTTAGTAAGAGTGCCGTTGGACAAATAAGCTTCCTGATCACTTACTTCCAAGTCCATGGCATCTTTATATCCTAAGAATTGTACGTATTTTTTACAATAATCAGGGTATTTAATATGAAATATTACCATAAAAGCACAACTCCATTTTAGAAACTCTTATCTATGTCAAGAGATCCAGAACTAAGGCTAGTCAAAGCTCAGCAAGCGCATCAGAGCAACAGACAAAAGCAAAGGTAGTTGAAAAGACATTGAAATAAATTCTCTGTTAGAAATCTTGACCTCAGTAAACATAACACAGGAGAAGAGTGATTCAGTCAGAGTTTTTTAAAAGACATTATAAAGATACTCATTTACTCAAGATTCTGATTTTAGATCTTTCAAATGTTATGCTAAATTTTGACTGTATAAGGATTTTGATCAATACACTAAAAGGCAGAACTGCCTGACCTTCCTGTAGTGTGGATATTCATTTCTACAGATGCTGATATGATGAACAAGAAAGCAAAACCATCCAGGATCCCAGACTCTGGATTTGTAGTAGAACTCTGAAAACATCCAGACTTGTAGTAAAACTAGGATCTCAATTTTTAAAGGCATCATGCTGAATAAATTCAACATCTTTTAAGACTTACATCATCTACAGCTGGATGTGAAATCCAAATCTATCAGTCTTGCACATCATTATGGACACAAATGCCTTAACATAAACCTAGACAGAGAAAGGCAACACTGCTCTAAATCTTGATAATTTCAAATGGAGAAGAGTCATATTCACTCCAACTCCTCGTAAAGGAAGTTGCCCTGAATTTTCAGAAAGAGAATCAATCAGATAAATACCTTTCACCATATGGTTGAGACACAAGGACATGAAGATTTACCTATAAATTTCCTCTTCTGAAACTAATAATGTTGTTCATCATTTGACTGAGGCACTTCTTACCCTTTATTCTTCTTCCTCCACAGAAGAGGTAAAAGCTTTTCCATAATTCTTTTGCATATTCATGTTGTGAAGCATCAGTGAATTCTCCATAGTGAAAGCTATTATATTGTGCTCTGACAGATATCTTCAGGAAAAGTACAGCCAGAAAGCATTATCAACATTTTGGAATCATATGAGTTTTATGGATTTACAGTGCAAAAACTAGATGCTTTGTTAACTTTAGCCAACATATGTTCATATACCTACTATATAGAGTGCTGAAAGCAAAAGTGGTAAAAGTAAGACTGTTACCATGGAATAAGGATTCTGATTTAGCTCATTATCATCACATAGCACTTCCTAGGAGGCTGGCTTGGAGAAAGTGGGATGGGAAACATATCTAATTAAGAGCCTGAAGAAAACTTACTTAAGTATCAGTCATCTGAGAAGAATTAAATGGCTACTGCTGTCAGAAAAGACGTGGTAATGGATGGCACAAGTGCTTTCCAGATAGGCTTGAGAGCAGCAGTCTGGTGCTTAAACTTCTGTCAGGTTCCCAGTGTCTGGCTGGAAACCCTGAAGTGCGAAAGACAGTAATTTTGTTCTGTGAATTCTGTTTCTTTGGTTTGGAAATACTTGAATCACACAGATGAAACTTCAGAAGGTGTTCACTTTTGTAATGCAAACTGCAACCATCTAAACTTAAAATGTCACCTCCAGATTTCTTTTTAACTGTAACAGAAATTTTGGGAGCAGCAAGGCCACCCAGTACTGACTTCTACAGCTGGCCCAAATGTCCTGGGTGCCTAGTCAACCATGGGCACTTTCAGAGTTTCAGTGAAGCGCTATGGGCTAGGCTGTAGTGCAACAAGCTAGTTTTAGGCAGTTTTTTCAGGAAGTAGATGCTAGGGCCAGGATTTAAATTAAAAACCTTTGGGCCTTTCACCCCAGAAGAGTCCAAACTCCGCATTATCAGCATTTTACTAATAGCATTTCCACTGGAGGATGAACAAATCCTGTTTGTGGAACAATGCAATTAACCTGAGTGTAAAAACATAAAATCTACTCTTCAGAACAAGAAAAGTAGGAATTGATAACTTCAAACTTGACAAAAGCCATCCATCTGGCATGGGATATTTGCTGGTATGTAACTTACGTTTTACAATAATACACTTTAAAAAATTGAGATCTATTTTTGTGCTACTCTTGCAACAAGACTGTAGCAACTACATCAGAAACATGGTTTCGCACAGAGGAGAACTAACCTACCACATTTCCTAGAAACCATTAAATATTCATATACATGTTAATATATTGCACCTGGCAGTAACAATCTCGGCCCCAACCTAGAATAAAACTCAATTTTTCCCAGTCAAGTGAAAATAATGTACAGTCACTGCTACGATAACAGGTCTAATCATTTCCTTAGGCTGTCTCCATTCTCCGTATGTTGGCTGTGCATAATTCATAGGATTTGCCATATGTTGTCTGAAGCAAGTGTCCCTGTAAGTGTTTGTGGTTCTACTTGAAGGCATGTCTTCATAAATTACATTGCAATATATTTGACATTAAAAAAAAAACCAAACAGGGAAAACAATTCAGTGAAACATAATCTGCTTAAAGTTTACTACTTAGCCATGTGTTGAACATTCAAGCGATTAGCTCCCCAAAGTACAACTTTTTTCTCAGTGTGTGCAGTCTGCTTCTGCTGGCAGCAGTTTCAAAGGCAAGAAACAATTTATCTTTCTCTCAAAATAAGAACTTGGTCCAGGAATCTTTACAAACACAGATAGCTTCTGCTGGCTTCTGAGAGCCTGAGCACACAAACTAGGATTGGTCACTTGAGTAAAGGATGGCAGGATTAGATTTTCCACCGGTTGCAGCCTTGCAGCAGCGAACCCCCACAGTACAACCTGGGTTTCCTGTTTCCTGACAGACCTCACAGCTACAATGACTTTTCTGACTCCCAGCTGGTTTCCCTGCAGCATCTTCAATAATTTTTAGGCAAGCAAAGTTCAAAAGATAAGCAGCTGTGGAGCAAAGACAGAGTATTGGTCAAAATAACAGGATGACAAACAACAGGATCTCCCAAGAGAGTGACATTGTTCAGAGAGGGGAAACAAATGGCAAAAAGTATAGACAAGGGCAGAGGAAAGGGAAAAATAAAAGCAGAAGTGATGTAACCTGTTCGCTTCTGTCTCCTGATAGCTAATGAAAGCTGAGCTAATTAGCACACCCCTCAGCTGAAACAGGAATAAACCCTTCTTTCTACAGACAGCTATGCATATTGCAAAGGCTCTCAGGGGCATCCTGTCTCTCAGACTGATGACCCCCTGACCCATGTGGCTGAGATCTGCCCTCCAGCTGAAAAAGTGCTGAAGAAAGGAAGGCAGGCAGCCGAACGGATGGACACAGCAGGATCTTGTGGTACATCTTTACTTGAGAAAACAGGATAAAAATCTGAAGGATAAAGGAATATAAACATGGAAGTTCCTTTTATGCTGAGAGAAAACAAATCATCATCTGAAGCTTTTAGGAGGAAAATGGGAACTGGGTTGAAGAGAGGTGAACTGGAATGCTGATAGGTAGCTTTGCATATTTAAGAACTTCAAATTTTAAGAGAGCTTCTCACTATGTCAGCATAATTGTGTTTGTAGAATTCCACTACACTGAGGAAGTCAGAAAAGCAAGCATGAATTTCAATGCTAAAGTGATGCCCATTTTCTAAACCATAATTTATTTCTGATGCTCATAGCAGTGGTGTCATCAAATCCCACCGGCAGTTACCACAAGAAAAATTTTCACACATAATATAAAAATTTCTTATGCAGCCATGACCCTGTGAAGAGACATGTATTTCCAACATGAGTAACGCAGTTATGCTGGCACAGCGGGGCTACAGGCACTTCCAGTGAAACACATGCTCACTCTTCAGTTGGTCAATGACTCAGGAAAGCCTGACCCCCACAAAAAGGAGAAGTCCATGCTTCACAAATCCAGTTCAAGAAGAGGGTGCTCCAGACTGCAAACAAAAATATTTGGGTTTTAACAGAGCTATATGTCAGTGCGATGCAATGAGAGCAAAGAGCCAGACCTCCAAGTGTCCCAGGCAGCACTATGTTGACATCCTTATATTAAAAAAAATAGAGTACATAAACCCAGAAAAATTAAAATGGTAATGGTTTCTTTTGTTTAAGTTTACCTTTAGGAAGAGGAAATTTTTTCATATGTTGGCATTTAGTTAATCTTACAATAGATCACCTAAGCATCTCAGTTCTCATGTACGCAGAAACACATTTAAAATCCAAGGTCCAATGCAGGGACACAATGGGTCTTGCAAAAGACACCACGGACAGTCCAGAAAAAATCCAGTGCATGATTCTTTCAACATTTCAAAGACGGCTACAGTTCTCACTGTGTTTTGATGTTAGGGTTTTTTTAAACAGCACTATGAATTATTATTAAAAAATCTGAGTTCAGAAAATAATGAAAACTAAAGCCAAGACAAACATGTAAGAATGAGACTATTGTTCACTTAAGATCCAATTTTGCATCAATGAAACCAAAGCAAGTTCTACTGCCTTCTTTGCTGAAGGAGATAACACGTCCTCGCTTGTGGTTCTTCACCTTCACACCTGGCAGAGAAACAAATTCAACTTCATATGGTCTCATAACACCTAGAACTAGGTCTTGCCTCTGGCCACCAACACTACATTCGTCATTACCTTTCTTTTTCCTAGGCAAAAAGTGACAAGAAAGCATATCGAGAATCCTAGATGTGAACACATCAGTTACTACCAACCAACGGTATGCTCTTTGGAATTTGCTGAAGACAGAATACACTTAACACCTGAACAGTCGCTGTCTAACAAATCCAAGTTACTACCTCAAGTATCAGGAAGCAGCACAGACACAGGCACCTCAGGGGCAACTGTTGAATACAATCAGATATTAAAAGTGGAAGAAGAAAGACACTCAAATAGCTTCTACATCTGTCAACGACTTTTACCAGCTAGGAGCTGATTTTCTACAGGAAACACAGTATTTCGAAGGGTCCAGCTGTAACTGGAGAATCATGAAGCCCATCACAGAAGCTCCAAGTATGGTGTAGGATAACAGCATAGTAGTTCCCAGTTCTAATGTTGTGGTAGGTCACACAGCCCTTTAACAGGGGGAAAGGGTGGGAATGGCAGTCTCCACCTTACAGGAAACTTGGTCATTCATGTGTCTGCAGAACATGCCACCTTTATGTGAGCACCGGAGTTGAAGGGCACACATCACTCTGAGCACAAGTACATGCTTCTGCCGTTAAAGCCTAACTCCTTCCTGTTCACGGCTGGAGAGCTCCAGGAAGGAGTTTGGGCATAAACAGCCTGTTGCCAACAGAGCAATTTGTGTAGCTGCCTCCCAGTGGCTGTTTTTCCGAAGTGTCCTGCAGTTATGAGCAGTTTTCATGGAAATGTGTTCCTCTTCACCTTCTTTCCGGAGGCGTGGTTCCTTTCCCTTCTGTATCATCTGGACATCAGAGGATGTTCAGGTTGAGTATTAGGAATGAGTTCTGTACTCAGAGGGTGGTCAAGCACTGTAAAAAGCTCTCCAAGGAAATGGTCATGGCCCCAAGCCTGTCAGGGTCAAGAAGCATTTGGACAATGCACTTAAGATATATGGTTTAACTTCTAGGTTGCCCTGTGTGGAATCTTGGGTCCCTTCCAATTCAGGACATTCTGTGATTCTATAAATGGCAATTATGCACAGGGACTGTCTTCATTTCTGTAACATGATGGAGGCAGAGCTGGTTGCTTTCATCAGAGCAGCTAATCCAACCTGCACTATGCTCCCAGTATGACTCTGAGAAAGTAGGTAGAAGAGAATATACCACAGTGATCTCATAACGGAGATAAACTACTTCTGCTGTATTTTAAAACACACCAGCTTGATATCCTATTATTACAGAGAGGAAGAACTGGAGTTTCTTGATGCAAATCAGCAAGAGTCTTTCTCTAGAGAATGTTGATATTTACAAGGGGAACTTGATTTCACTCTTATCCCTGGAAGATTTCTACTGCAGTCTGTAATTAGAAGGTTTTGCCTAGATCTGTCAATTGGAAAAAAACTATAGCTCACCAGATTAGTCAGTGCCCCCTGCAAAGAATATCTTCGATGTGAATACTCTGGGAGTGCACCGATGCTGACAGCATCTTGGTGTTATTTTTTAAATAAGATTCATGAATATCATTTAATAGCCTAACTCTTTCCACATTAGAGGACTAAAAACCCTTTCTCTTTCAAAGCAGGTTTTGAGTATAAAAGATTTGGTGGGATATTTCCATTCAAGGTTAACATTCTTCAGTACCAAGTGTATATATAAATACAAAAGCTAAGTGCATTAAGTTTATTTCCATGGCACAAGAAAACTTAGCTGCCATCATCATTTTTTTGAAGATGTGCATGGTTTAATAATTGAAGTAGATAGAAGTATTTTATTCCTTAAGCATAAAAGCTCCCAGAAACCCCAGCTGAGAAGAAACCCCACCGTGCTAAATGATGTGCAAATACAGAGTAACATTCTCCCAAAGTTTACCATCAGCAGCATCACAAAAAAAGTACCATCCCTACTTTACATTTTTCAAACCATGCAGCTGAGCTGAGAAAGAAGTCCAGATCTGCAGAAACCTGATACAATGGATTTAACCACAATCTCCAGCCATGGCAGGATGAAACTGAGGTCTTACCTCATTGAGTGCTCTACCAACTCTTGCAAGGTATGATCTCCCGAGCCTCTTTTCCCCTTACGTAGGCAGCTTGCCAACCCACTTTCCTTCTCCTCCTTCATCTTTCTTAATTTTTTCAATTGTAGCTCACTAACGAGTCATTTGTCATTTCGGAGTCACCAGCAGTTTAACTCCAAGTGGTCAAGTGCCTCATTAAATTCTTCCCTACTTAACATTAACATATCATACATTTCACTGTGATTTTTCTGTTCTAGCTGCAAGTGTTTAAGCTTTTGTTATGAGCGGCTTCTTTCAATGGTTATTAATGCCCATTTTATTGGAGATGATGCAAGCAGTTTACCAGTAGACACAGGTGTCAAAAAATTCCAGTAGATGCAGAGATCACTCTTTGCTTCTACAAAGACAGAAGCACCACAAATTTTGCGAAGTAGTTATAAGGAAAAACACATTGTGTTGTTTGAGTCCAGCACACTTAATAGAAATGTCATAATCTGATCCTATTCTGCCCCTGGAGTAACAAACATCAACATATCAGCCATAATTCAAAAGATGGATAATAAAAGCTGTGAAACAGAAATGATACACAATAAAGCTATGAATAATAAGAAGGCTGCTATGGAAAAAAGTATTTAAGGCATTGCACCTAAGCCAGCTGTTGAGACTCCCTGACTCAGCATCGTCTAATAGAGCAGTTATTGTATGCCTTAAAGCCGAGACTCAGTGGGGCTGTGGGAAGAGCAAACATGGAAATACAATGGGCCAAGATGTTAGTCTCAAGGAACTGGCTTTCTCTGTCTCCGATGAGGTGCCATGTTGCCTTGCACAAGCAGACCAAAGGCTTACCTGACAGGATAAACAGCACATTTGCTGCAAAGTGTGGGGGTGCTGTCACAGGTTCTCAAGTGCCAGCACTCCAAGAAACAATGTAGCAAAGAGGGAAGCTCCAAAGAAGGATCTGGGATCGTCCAGTGCTGGCTAAACATGCACTGCATTTAAACCATTCTACTGTTTCAAAGCCAAAGCTTACTTAGTACAGGTTTTGTTCTAAATGCAGTGTGTCTTTGCTCCAGAAAGACCAAAATTACACTCTCTAGGGAATAAATTACGCTTGGTGAGGAAACCACAACCTATCATCGGAGGACTGAAAGTCGGGGTCCCGCCTAAGAGTGGGAGAGTTTCAAGCTTCCTTCCGGAGATGGGGAGGATTCAAGATCTCCTGCTCAGACACGGCATAACTGCAGAGGCCAGGAAGGCAAAGGCAGGCTGCTGCCCACCCAGCAATCAAGATTTTTCAGGACGTGCATTTTGTGGCAGTCACTGAACCATATAGCACCATTTGAAGACAGAAAAATGAGCATACAACCAGAATGAAGTCTGCTATAAATAAGCATGGAGGTGAACTAACCAGCAAGATTTCAGTGTAAATCAATGTGAAGAAGAATGCTTGAGCTACAGCTTGTAAATCCAAACAAAAGCAGTATTCTGAAGTCAAAACTATCCCTGCTGCCATCAGAACTGGGAACATATAAATAATCTATGCAATTAATTCAGTAAAGTAATTTATAATGTATATAAATTAATCAATAAGGTAACACGGATAGCCCAGTACTTTTTAATTGCAGAATTACCATGTTCTCCCCATTAGGAATCAAGGCAGAAAAGAATCAAATACTCAAAAGGCAGAGTTAACAAACCAACCCAGTTCTTTTCATCTTGAGATTCCCTGAATCTTATAACCCTGCCAAGCAAATTGATGTCTTATGAGCAAGTTAGTGAAATGCAAGATTTATTTTCCTCTGTTGTATGAGAAGACTGTCATCTCACAGAACATACTTCCACCACTACTGGTAAAATAAAAAATGTCGATTAAGTCACAAGCATTTCCTCCCATTATTGAGAGCAAACAACAAATTCTTATGCAATTCTGCATTCTTTTCATGAGTATTTTGTTATGAAGCTAAAATATTAAATGGTACAAGATGTATTTCCCAGGAAATGTCATGCTATTTATTTGCTTAGACTGGGCAGGGGTATCGTTATAAAAGGCATATTAGAGGCATTTATAGAAGTCTCATGAAAAGCTATTTCCTATTCTTGTGTTTTCAGTTCTACTATAAATGCCCAAGGCGAACCAAACAATCCATTCCTATCAGCCAAACCCCAAAGTTCTGCAAATGATATAGAAGGTACTGAAAATTCAGATTTTTTTTTCCGTTTTACATAAATAAAATATTAAGGTCAAAACACTTTGTTCTTTCACACAGCATGAAAGATCAGCATTAAAAATACCTAGATTTCCAGAAAAAAATCAGTTCTTTCCTTGAATATTTTCCAATCTTTATTAGGCTTGAATTAAGGTGGTGTAGATTTAAGAGCATCATTAACTTCAGTGAGAAGTTTCAGCCTTATTCTAAGGTGAAACCAAGATCAGCACAAAGGCAGCTAGGGATATCATACAACACAATTATGATGGTGCCAGCAGCATTTGAAAGGCACCTAATTATGTGTTTTAAGGCAAAATTTAAAATATTAGGGATAGTTTGCTAATTTAAAACGAAGACATCCCTCGTAGACATTAACAGCTCTGAACTACACTGATTTTTTTGGTATACCAAAATTGAATAATTTAGATGTATAAGCATTAAATCTAGTGAAAAATGCCATAAATCCTTCGGTATTAACCCTGCAACCATGGGCATAAAAATGTCTCTAGCATTACACCTCATCCTGACACTGGGAAAGTGATACAAGACTCAGACATTTGATCTGGTCCATTCTGTAAGAAGGCATTCTGCTTGTCTATTATGTTTTCTTCTTACAGCTGCCATCCCAAGGAAAGCAGATGTATCCCAGCCCTCTGGGAACACAGCACTAGTTGTCACCTGTTCCTACACACACCTTCACTCCCTCTGCCATCCTCTTGCCAACCCCACCACTGTTCCTGCCGGGGCTGGCCTCACCTGAACAGGTGAGCCCTGCACAAAGCACCGTGTCCCCAGCGGAGCCTCACGCTCCGTGTCTGCCGAGGGTTCAGCAGGGCTGCAGCCAGCAGAGCCGCTCGGCGACTGCTCCCCAGAGACTGCAAAATCCTGTCAGCTTCTCGGGGCACTTATGGGGGCACCAGGAAGGCAGCAGCAGCAGCAGAAGCGCATCAGCATTCAAACAGCACGGTCTGCAACCTCTTGTTAACAGCGGCATAAGCAATCTTGAAGATTCTCTTAGCAGGAACTTAAACACAGCAGTCACTACAGTGAGATCTGATTTATTCCTGAATATAAAGGATACTCCACCACAGAACAAACACCAGTGACTTTTCTACCCATTTGTTTTACACAGAGCTCATCAGGCCACAGACCCGGGAAGCCAGTGACAACACTAACAGCTGCCACGTCTTTCCACTACTGCTAAGTTTCATCAATACACGCCAGACCGACTGATCCAGGCTGCAGCCCAAAGAGACTCATTTGGCAAGGTTATGTAAGAAATGAGCTGCTGGACCGGCTGCTTCGTTTTTGTTTATCCACACAAATTAAAAAGTGTGGTCATGCGTAAGTTAATCAATAGCAGAAAACAGCTATCCCCACTTTTTATGCCAGTTGGCCTATTTAAGGCTCTCAATTTAAAAAGCAGCAGCAACAACAAGGCCACAAAACAGAAGATGTGTCAGATGAGTGGAGGACGGTGACTGGCTGGAGAGTGAGCCAGGGCGTCACATCCATCGTTACGCATTTCCCAGAACCCAAGTATAAAATTGGCAGACGTTACAGATCAACCTCAAGCCAGCAATATACATTAAGATTTACTGCAATGAAACGGAGTCAAGCCCTGGACCAAGCAATATAAACTTGAAAAAAAGAAGGCAACTAAAAGATATGACTAAGTAGATGCAAAGTAACTCTCTGTCAAGAAAGCACCGAAAGAAAATAAAAACAAATGTAAAATACCTAACTACCACTGACAATGCCATACCCACTATTTGAGTGCTTATAAACAAAAAAAAGCATTTGGATCCAACAGTCACCCTTTCAAAAATGGAAAAATTTTCCCAGGATTTACCAATTACACATTTTGCATTTCTAATATAATTTTTTAGTTAATATTCATGAGAGTATTGTGAAATACTTCCTCCCAATTTGTAAGCTAAGAATAAAATAAACACAAACAACACATTCTTTGGCATATCTCCAGGCTTTGCATTTAACAACTCATGGTGCCCAAAACAGAAATTTGCTGATGTTACTTTAACTTTCCCATTAAAAAAAAAAAAAAAGAAAAAAAAGAAAAAAAAAAGAAAAAGTGCCTCCAGGAGGTGGCCATTATACATTATAAAACTAAAGAAGCTGCAAGCTGTTAGACTGTGGACTCATGCCTAATATGCATTAACTATGTCCATTACAGCTAATTTTTACAGCCATTTGGTATCCTGACAGCTTACTCTGAGGTTTGCCATCATTACAATGCCAGCCCCACGCTTGCCTCACGTAATACTGTCTGTATCTGTGCAACTTTTTTCAGCAATGAAGAATTACTTTATTCTAAGGCACGGTGTTCTTCAACTATTTTTTAAAAAAGACTGAAATGGGGGAAAGGGATTGTTTGGTCCAAAGCCCAGTTAATCAAGATGGAATGTCTCCTGGTGCTCACATCTGACCTCAGGGTTTTTCAGGATTTCACTGGTCTCCCTGGTGATAGTTGCTATGAGCACTTTCAGTGTGTGTCATGAGAAATACTTGAAAAGAAATTTTCACTGCTTTCACACAGTCCTTCTAACCTTAGCTGTATTAACTTTTATCAATGTTGTTGCCCATAAAAAAATACATTGAAAATTCTTCTAATTTTTTCTTTTCATTCCTTGCGGGGAATCCAAGCACTGGACAGGGTTTGCCTCCTCCTGCCACAATGAGCCACTTTAAAACCTTTCAAGATGGAAAGATTTTTTCAAAACTTGCCCTCCAGGGAATGAGCCTGAGAAGATGAAGGTATCTTGTCCCTTTTAAAAGGCTCAAACTAGGTAAAACACATCTAGGTGTGATGCAAAGTAAATTATAGCCATGGAGCCATGTTCATCAGCCTCCAATATTGGGCCCTAAGAATCTCATTTTATTTTATGAATACAAACAAGTTGAGTCTCACTGTTTGAGAGGCTACAATAAACTGTATTTCTTTTTCCTTCTTACTCAGTTGAAAATACCAACATTCTGCAAGTTTTAAATCACATAATCCTCCAACCAATGAACAAAATGCTTCTTTATAAACCTCAGAAGATAAAACTATCTTGTTTTAATGCTTGCTCTGTAATACCAAGGCAGTGGGGTCCTGTTGTCAAAAGTACTGCAACGTGTGAACGTATGCATGGTAAGTTTTGAGCAGTTAAATCTGTCTGAATCGATTTGACAGAACCAAACACTGCACTTCAATACAACAATTGCCTTTTGTTTTGCTTTATCTTCTGGATGTTCCAAAGAAAGTTCAAGTTTGATACTTGAAAAGCACAGATAAACTACACTCATGTATACTTTTTGGTGTAGTAGTAAAGAAAAATTAGCTGGTTATTAAAAAGGGTCAACAACTGAAACACAATCAAAATTGGCTGGAACATCAAAAACTGACTGATTTGGAATACACCAATTATGAACTTTCAGAAGGCTTGGGAAACCATGATTAAGGCAATCATTTCCAAAAAACACTAGGGTACAGTTCCTTTGGCAGCAGCAAAAATGCATTCAGCTATATTAAGATGCATTAAACATCTGCTTAAAAGCTTTCTGGCAAACTTAAGTGAAAACCAAATGTTATACTGAATGGCAAAGCTCAAGTTTTTCCTAGAAAAGACTGCTTTACACACATGAGATTCTGACATGTTGATGGAAGAGAGCCTGAAAAACATCCTCACACTTTGAGCTGAAAATATCTGGATTCAAAATGGAACTGTAATTCTGAGAGAGTTGTAATTCAAGTGCTTTATACTTTCCACTACTGTCTAATTGACAACTGGCCTACGCGTACTTAAAAAGGGGAGGAAAAACTTAGTATAATTACAATATTCAGCTGACAGAGGACTTTTGAGGCAAAAGACTTTCATGTTACAACTCCCACAGGAAAACAAAATGGCAAGTTGAATGTTTTTTCACTTTTAACTGTGGACTGAAACATATGGGAAGACACTAGTGTTGTCCTCAGCTGCTAAATGGGAAGGCAGACACACAGAAGGCAGGCTGTGGTATTCCCAGAGGTGCAGACTGATGGTGGAAGAACCAGTAGACACAAACTGCATGACAGAAAATTCTTATTAACTGCAAGCAAAAAGTCTTCCCTGTGACGGCAGTCGAACAAGGCAACAGGTTGCCTAGAGAGTTAGTGAAATCTCCATTCTTGGATGTACACAAAGCTCAAGCGCAAACAGCCCTGAGCAACCTCATCTAAGGGGCTGCTTGGAACAGGCTGGACCAGATGGCCTCCAGACATGCCTCCCAACCTAAATTATACCACAGTTCTATACAGGGACTGAAAAGATAAACTGCACATTCATGAGCAAAGTGAATATACAACTTCTTCACATACACCTACTTCTCAATAAATAATTGTTTATTTTTTAAATAATAAATAATTTTGGCTTGACAAGTACAGCTAAAGAAACTCAAACTCTTCCTTGGACTGTAGACAGTCCCCTAAACAAAGGATTTTGTTCAAGTAAATAGTATACTAAACTCATTTGAAAATAAGAGAAATAATTCTCCAAATAAAAATATTGAGTATTGATGTGCACACAATTTGCCTGTATCAGGAAAACATCTATACCTTCCTGAGAGAATACAAAGAGTTCTTTAAAGGCAGTGACTGTTAACTATGCTTATTTGATGTGCACTGGGGCAGATTAAAAGCTCTTTCAAACATTTTTAATATGACAAGGTCAATAGCCACTGACTCATGCTGCTATGTGCATTACCTTTTGGAAGAAGTGTCATCCAAAAACATCAGCATGATCAGATCGGCCTAACAATACTCAGGGTAAAAATCTTTACCTCTGTTCCTGAAAAATGTCTGTGCTGGAATGTAAGACAGTTTAAGGCTTTAGGAAGAAAATTCTTCAGGAATAAAAATATGAATGTATTCATATTTAAGTAATATGTATTCTAAATTTTACTATTGCAGTATGTAATGAACATACTGCAAATACCAGCAATTACTGCTGCAAATTACTTAATGGAGGCCAGTTTATGGAAAAAAAAAAAGGTTAAAAGGAAAGCCCAGCTGTTTCCTGAAGGTCTGTCCTAAAGTGGTCCAGAACCAGCTCCTTTCCATCTGAATTATAAAGCAGTATTTTCAGGCAATTTGGTGAAATGCTACCGACTACCAAAAAAAGTCAATTTAAGAAACATGTCCAGCAAGTGACCTTACTAAAGTACAGAAAGACTGAGGAAACATGCTTTCTTCAAAAAAGAAGATTTAGCTTTTGAATAGGTGACATTTTTCACAGTACAAGGCCTTCCAACCTTAAATACTTGCTTTCATCCTTGAATTGAATATTCTCTTCTTAGTAAGGAATTAAACACAGTAAGTCAGAATTACATCATATTCATTGGGCACACACATTTTTTTCAGCTGGTGGCCGAAAAACATGCAGGTTGGCAGATGCTTTCCAGGTTAAAGATCATCACCTCTCACACTGGACACTTCTAACAAAGGCTAATAATCGTCTAATTCCCTTGCAAACCTATGCATGCTCTGGGAAGAATGTGTTCCAGAATGCTGCCACTTCAGTCATTCCTAGTCATCTTCTCCACGATCTTAATTATTTTTTTGACTTCAGCAACACATAATTTCCCATTTCCCTCCCCAGCCATTTGTTCCCAGGTCATCTGGAATCACCTTTGCACCCAAGTGGTTCCATGTATTCTGTACTTTCTCAATTATGTCACCTTTGTTACAAGATAGAGAGACTACAATCATATACAGCATTTAATAAATTCTGCACCATGGATTTATACAGCGAACTCTTTCTGATATGTAGCATACTATTAACCTAGAACACTTACAAAGAACACATTAAACCAGAGCCATAGTTTAATAGCTTAATCCATGGTTTAATCCATAGTCTATTATGTATTTTACCCTTTCTGCTTCTCCTTTTAATATGCTTTTGATTGTTTCCTCAATTTTATCTACTTCCTTTCTGAAAAATTATAATGGGAAGCGAGGGTTATTTGGGAGGCCTTTTCATTTAATGAGAAAACTGAATTAAAATACATCATCTATTACAACTCTTCAGCATATAAATTGTGAATGAAGACCCAGTACAAAATCAGAATTTTTCTTGTGGGTTCTTCAACACAGTCATTTATACTTGACCATTATTTCCACATCGTACCTTTTGTGACTTCTCCCTTGCATATGGAGAAGTAACTAAATTTTTTGGACATTATTGTTTTCTGACATCACAGCAATCCTCATCGTCCTCTATATTCTGCATCATTATCACCATTCTGTGTTACAACTGCTGGTATATTTCTAGGATAATTGCTATATATTCACTCAATTTCTATGCACAGGGACTGAGGCACCTGTTGATACATTTAACTTACTAATGCTATCCAGTTTCACTGTCCTTAAAGCACAAAGCCATTATTCCAAAGGTGTAACCTGTTCCTATTCTGACATATATACCAGTATTACAACTCTGGAATATTCACTGTTAAAGTATCCTAACTAAAAATCAGACACTCCAATCCATTTGTATTAGCTTGTAAGAGTTTGACATTTATATAGAAGCACTTGCAGACTGAGTGTTGGTTTGATTATCTGTTTTTATGTGCTCTAAGTAAGACTGTCAGCTTGTTTCTTGATAAAAGTTCTGTTCTTCCCAGACAATTTTTGACATTTTCTACCACGGAAGAGACATCACCCAGAAGTACCCATTTGTTTGCATTCATTTATTTTTCCAAATTTTAGGTTGAGAGGAGACTGGATAGAAAAGCAAGAATTACTTGCTCCAGCACAAATGCAATTATGCTGCTTCCAGACTCCTCAATGAAGATTTTTGCCTTCCACTGTGGTAGGAAGGTAGCCCACCAAGGTACTTGGCAGGCTATATCTGAGGCTTAGAAACGGCTCCCTGCATTGAGATACACGCTGCAGGTGTTCACTTTGAGAGAGGATTCAAACTTTTAACTCTTCTTTGAGAGAGGCAGACAAACCAATATGGTATTCAAAAGCCTGTTGGGAAGTCTATTCACCAAGTATGACACAACCTAGGTTGAAATTCATTTGTCTGAAAGAATTGAGTCTGTCTGTCCCAAAACCTATCCTGAGAAGCCTCACTTCACGCTGCCTGAGTTCAGAGGTTCATCTTCTCAAGAGATGAGGAGAAAAAGCCCTTCCGTGATCACAGTCTGAGGGTCACACCTAGTCTTTAGCAAAAAACATGTATGGGTAGGGTGGCTCTTTATTTTTAAGGGGCTTGTAAAAAAATTCCCACTGAACAGTGATGGTTTCTATCACTAAAAAGAAGTTGTTCTCCCTTTAGCTCAGACTCTCTAACAATTATGAGGAATACACAGGAAACTAAATGCTACCAGGAGTAAGGCAGGAGGAGGCTCTCACCTCAACAGGCCTTTGCCTGATGATCAAGACATTCTCATTAGGTAAGGGAACTATGAGACTGAGTCTTTTCAGCTGGAGGCAACAATAACCATGCCCAGATCTGCTACATCCATAATTAAACACTTACTGCACTTTTGAACTAAACAAAACAACCAGAAAACTTGGAGAACTTTAATGAACTCCTGTAATATGTAGAATGAAGAAAACAGTTTACCAAAGAGCAGTTCCTTCTCAAGTGCAAAGAACATAGATTTATGTCCCATGATCTGATTCACAAAGCAAAGCCAGATATTCTGAAGAATGTCATGGTTTTAGTCCTCATCAAAAAATAGAGAACACACTTCACATCCTACCTTTAACAAGTTAAATACAATAGTATGCAATGGTATTTTCCTATCACGAGTTCAGGTAAAATTCAAAGTTCAGTAGGTCCTCTTCACCTTTCTGATCTGTTGAAGTTCCTACCACTATCCTGCTTAGGGTTCCTCCGCCCTTCTTAATACTGATTCTGTTTCTTCCAGAGACTGTAATTGGTACCTCAATAATTTTAAAGACGAGAAACTAGATAAGAGTCTAAAGGACAGATAAAAAGAATTCAAGGCTAGAAAACATTAAAAGCCTGCTATAGGTCAACATATGACCTATGTATAAAAATTAATATATAAATAGATGAAATTTCAAAGTGATATTATAATAGCTTTTTTGACTTCTGTTCTTCAAAGTTTCTTAAAAATCGATGTAGCTCAAAATAATGTATAATGAAAGAAAATGAACAGTTGAGTAACAGTAATTTTCTTTTTCATAGAATTATTAAGGTTGGAAAAGACCTCAAGATCATCAAGTCCAACCATTAACACAGCACTGCCATCTTCACCACTAAATCATGTCCTCAAGTGCCACATCTACACATTTTTTGGTGGAACACTTCCAAGGATGGAAATTTTTCCACTTCCCTGAGAAGCCTGCTCCAAAGAAGCCTTTCCCCTGGTGAAACTTGAAGCAGTTTCTGCTTGTCCTATTGCTTGTTACTTGAGAGAAGAGACGGACCCTGACTTCACTACATCCTCCTTTCAAGTAGTTGTAAAAAGCAGCATCCCTGAGTACCGTTTTCTCCAGGCTAAACAACCCCAGCTCCCTCAGCTGCTCTTCATAAGACTTGTGCTCCAGACCCTTCACCACCTCCGTGCCCTTCTCTGGACTTGCTCCAGCACCAAAATGTCCTTCTTGTAGCAAAGGGCCCAGAACTAAACACAGGATTCAAGGTGCAATATTACCAGTGCCAAGTACAGGGGGACAATCACTGCCCTAGTCCTGCTGGCCGTGCTATTTCTGACATGTTTCCAGGATACCTCCAACAACTTTGCCTTCGGCAGTGGTGCTCTAGATACTTCTCCAGTAGAGAAAACATTCTGGAAAAACAACTGTTAAGTTCCATAGCTTGTAGGCATGCCTGTATCCAGATACACAGCAGCCATGGCAGGAGGCACAGCTGGGCACACAACGGGAAGTTGCTTGTGATTACCATCTGCCCAATGCAGGTGTCTCTGTGATGTGTGTTTAGCATATGATGCGACAGCCTCAGCATTCTAGTGGCAGCCAAGGGGAGGCAAGTCGCCTAGGACAGAAGGAACCACAGCGTAATCTGTGCTGGCTAGTTGTGGTCTGCAGCCTACCCTCCTGCCTGGTCCAAAAGAGAAGGTGAAAGGTGCAAGCTACGGACTCTGGGGATTGCTTTGGTAAAATGACTACTCCGAAACCAGAGCATTTCTAGAAGGAAGTTTTGCATCTCTTTTAAATAAGCAATCTACCAGAAGATGCTGTCATCCCTGAACGTAATTAAAAGTTTCTCTTCTCCAGTGAGTCCACACATACTTTGTGACTCCAGCCTGCTAAAGATGTTTTGGCACCTCACAGGCACCAGCTCCCTGAAGATGTGCAGGGAACACTTCATTTCATGTCATTGCTCCAACATAACATCATCAATCTGACCAGACAGCCAAATCTGGTAACATCTGTGACCAGCTGCACCTGCCATTTGTTATTTATCAAAGTGTGAGAGTGTGTGTGTAGGTCCTTGCAGAATTTACTGGGGCACCCAGTGGTGAAATTGGAAACAGATAGAAGATGATGATTCTGGTCTATTTAAACAAATCAAAACTATTGACTCTCCAGACTGATTAGCAATTGTTTTCATTGACACTAGCAATAACAACTCAGTAAAAATGCAGAGAAAGTACAATACAAAGTATTAGCCCAAAGAAGTAATTAAATCCTTATCACATGCTCCTATGTCAAGGATCCCCTGTTCAGTAATACAACTTTTCCTCTTCTGCATGGGCACAAAACACACATCATGGTAGATACACAAAGAGACTCCTCTTTCCTCATTTCATCTATTATTCAAAAATTATTCTCCAGTTTTAATTTTGGCAATATGTCCTTACCAATCCCTATATGCTATTGTCTTCCATTAATCATCTGTAAGTATCTGCAGAGATGCAGTTGCTAGTAGGCTGACATTTGTTGTCAAATCTTTCTGTTTACAAGCAACGTGAAACAACCATTGCTACTACAAAGTAAAAGCAACGATTTTATATTTTCAAACTGAAAAGACTTAAAATTAAATTTAAAATATTTACTGTCTTCTTTCCACTGTGCCTATTCTGTAGCATTGATAAGTGTTTCTTTCCTGTGCAGATAACTGCGCTAGTGTACCTTTCCCAGATGGGCATCAGTGATAAACTGTTCAACAAGCAAGAAGACAAGTAACTATCAGATAGGTGTCTTGGGCTTCCAACAAAATTTCTTCTGTCTTCAAACAAGTGGGGAAAAATACAAAGAAAGGTGAACTGGAATAATATTCAGTTCAGTACCTGCCTTTCAGTATCTTCACAGTAAGCATTAAACATATTCACCCAGTAACAGTCTGTTTGATACCCAGAAAGGTCAGCACATGTCCCACCTTCCCCTTCACAGCCTTCAGGAATGCAGTCCTCAGCAAGCTCACATACAAATAATGACAAGAAAATGCTGATACAGCAGGCTTGCCAAGTACACTGGATTGGTTTTTAAACTGGTTTTCTGGGTTACCACAAACACAGTAAAAGATGACCATCCATTTAAAATGCTACCCTCATGCTACAAATCTCATATTTACATATATATGATCCCACACACAAAGGAATCCATGTATTTAAATTAAGTATCAAAAGAAATTGTAGATACTGTCTCTGAGCAACCAAATGCCACACAGGAAGGCCACCACAGTAATATGCAATCCAATGTTTCATTTACAACCTGCAGATGCAAAGACATTTTTTACAACTCATTCATTCATTCGCTAAAAGAAAAGCCAGTGACCAGAGTAATAAGGACTAATGTTCTACATAAATTTAGTGCATGTGGTAAGCAATATATAGCAAAATTTCCCTCTAAGCCAGGATGACAACACAGGCTTACATACACTGTGTAATTTCAGATATCTCCCTTTAGGTTTTATCAACTCTGGGACGTTATCTCATTGTTGCTACTGGCAAATTATCACTTTAAAACAACTTTTACTTCCTTAAAGGCAGGTACAGAGCATAATTATCACACTATCTTAGTACTGAGTCACGAAACTTAACACTAAGGCCAAACTGTAATTCACATAAGAGTATGCCAAGTTGCACCTGGCATTGCTTGCAGAATTTCAAAAGAGAAGCTCAGAAGCCATAAATTGAAACATGGGCTATTCATGTCTTCTTAGCACAGATAAGTTTAAGTAAAACAGAAAGGTTCAGAAAATACAGCATAAATGCACTAGGTGCTATCCTACAGACCACGTAAAACTTATTACTGAACTTTAGCTGCATTATTATAGGTGACTGGCAGGTAAAAGAAATGGTAGCCTGAGGAGCAGTGCATGGCAGACCCATAAATACTGCATTTTAGTTTCAGTCGTGCTGTGCAAAACTATAAATATTGTTCAGAAAAGGATATTCACCTGGTGAATGGACATGTGATTCCTCTGGAGACCAAAGAAACAGGACACGTGGAAATGGTGCCCAAACTAGTAAGACCCTTGGAAGGGCTGGGAAAACTTTATTCCTATCAATGAAGTACTTCCAGGACTTAGGGTAAGTTGCTAAACTATTCTTGCTGGGCCAACACATCTACAGTCTTGTTGAACAGTGTATGCTACTATCCTCACCCTCAGTATAACATGCAGTATGATATGAAAACCAAAGGTGAAAAATCCTTTTGATGAAAAGCTGAAAAACTACCTCAATTCTCAAATGTGCTGCAAGATATATAGAATTTTTAAGTTGTTATATCACTCTAAAAGCCCATGATATATTGTGTTTCGAGTAAAATATATTTTGAAAACCTGTGTTACCTTTCCTCTATGCAACTCCAAATAGTTGCATATATGTGTATATATATGTATATATCTATGTTACAGTGAACTCAAAAGAGATCAAAATTCCTCTTTAACTATCCAACTTCGGTAATAAATAGAACACTTATTCAAATAATTATCCAGGGAGAATCTGGGGATTGTGGAAAAAGAGAGAGGAAAAAACCCATTGCATTTTGTTTAGAAGTGCCTTTAAATTCTGCCGTATTTAACAGACCATCCAATTGAGTGGAAACATTCTGATCTACAAGTTTTATTTGCCTCTGCAAACTGTTTAAATACCCATCTGTCTGTAAAATAGACCACTTCTCTGGAGTCACTTTCAATATAAATACACAATCAAAATATATGTAAAGTAGCACAGAAAGAAGTCCTCCAGTACAACATATACAAAAATTCCTAAATACTTTGCCTCTTACGATTTTGCTTTGATATTAAAAGATTCAATTAAATGAGACATACAAGATCCGAGTATCCCCTCAGTAACATACAAATGTAAATCCTGACTCAAACAAAGCCTGAACTGCAGAGACATCACATAGAAACAGCTGAAATTCTAGGCTGATATGTGTAACATGAAAGTATGGCAAACAGGACTGTGCTTAAAAGCAGGTTGAGTCCATCCATGTAGGCCTTTCACACATACCTCTTGTTGGCTCTCATGACACTGAGGGCCTGCAGTACCAGGCCATGGATATTGTGGAAGAAAACGAAGAAGTACGGAGACTCTACCAAGCAGAAGCACTGAAGGTCTGCCATGAGATGAGTTCTTCCCTTTTGAAAAAGAGCTCTTCAAGATAATAGGTCTCAGAATTGCTAGAGAGAACAGAACCATTCCAGGTATAAAAAATCCTTTTGCTTCTTAGGAAAAAAAAAAAATGCACAGGCATGAGCCCAAGCAAATCTGCATGACATTAAAGCAATACAAATAAGACTACTAAGTAAAAGTAAAGCTACGGAGTAATTAATGTCTCTCCACTGTGAATGCTGTTGTTGGGGAGAAGATGTGCACAGAGTCACAACAAGCAATGAGAGTCAGTAAACACACTCTTACCCATACTCCGTGATGATAGCAGACCACTATTTGGACTAAAGGAAGAATAAAAATGTCTGAACAACTTGAAAGTACTGAACCCAAGCCAAGAAGTACCAGGAAAGCTCTGGGTTCACCCTTAAGACAGCACAGTCAGGAGGCTGCTTGGTCAGCTCGGCTCTGGAGCAAAGTGAGCTTGCATGGTGCCATGACAGTGTGAGCACATCTGGATGACTTGCCATTAAGCACAGGCTGTTAGCTCATTCTCTGAAGATCTACTGCAAACAGGGTGATTATATTTTAAATAGGATTAAAAATATATGCACTCTATCCTATCAAAACCCATTGCATAACTCCAGCTTTCACTGAGGTTGTAGCAGAAGTTCTAATTTTACCATTCAAACCCAATGAGACCCTCCCAGGAAGATAATGTTGCAAATGAACAACAGACAGGAAAACCATTGGGAATTTTCTTTAACTGAAGTATTATAAAATGAAGTTTAATTTAAGGAAAAATAAATATTTTCAATATTTCCAGAGGCAAAATCCAAGTGTTGTTCTGTGTCTTTCTCAATTCATCAATAGCTTAATTAATTCTGAATAGAGCAGAAAGTCTACTACCAAAAGACACTGCAGTCTAAGGCAATATATGCATTATTTTTTGTACCTTGACTGAGATGGATTTTTCAAGTGCACAACTCTTCTTTGATGAGAGTTCAAAAGTGTAATCAGGATATGTACAGGCCTTCTTGTGTTAAAGTGAAAAAAATTTGCCTTGCAGTCCTGTTGGAATCACAATGTATCCATTAGCAATTGCTGATTTCAGCTTTTAACAGTGACTATAGCCATATCAATTCATGACGCTGACCTCTATTTTTCTGAATGAATTAAGAGGAAGAGAAAAACGTGGCTTCCACTAAGCTTCCATTCCAGCACAGGAAATCCTGTGTGGTTAGATACAGTATGTGTCGTGCTCAGAGATTTCATTCTACTCCCCTTTAAAAAGCCAACACGAGCAGCATGTCACAGGAAATTCTTCCTTATTTTCAGTAGTTCTTAGGACAAGGCTTCTTTGGAAACAAGGTCAGCGTCAATAGAGCATTGCTTCCTTATCACTGCTAAGCAGCTGCGTTGAGGATGCGAGACACAACGCTGCACCCTGTCCCTGAATACCTCTTTTCATAAACTTTAAGCATATGCAGCTCAAGCAGTTAGAAGTTCCCTTGTGCTTTTTCGAGATTTTTATATCCCACACTTCCAAAAAAAATTTTTTTAAAACGTACTGAGCAACTGTAACGTTAAACTCCACCTTAAAAATAAAAAAAAAAAATCAAACTTCAACTACTTTCAAACAGACAGCACCACACAGCAAGGCTGACAAAATTAAAGCACAGAGTTTTGGCTGACTCTTCAGGAAGTGTGGGGCCCAATTCCAGCTCCCTCTGCAATGTACCACTTTCAAGGTGCAATGTACTGCTTTCAAGGTATTATTGTAAGTCTTTTACTCTGCAGCTCCTCAGTTTTATATAAAGCTCCTGCTGTAATTAATCACTTAACTTAATAAGCAATTTATGAAGGAATTATATGCTTAAAGAGTCAAAGCAAATTCCAGTTTTTCCTGATATAAACCACTTACAAAACATGCAAGCAGTTTCCCCCTCTCCATATCCCGTGCCAGTGAAACTACTGTCAAATACACTGATGAATAAGGTGTTGCTAATTTCCCTCAAGAGAATGCCTTGAAAGGTTTGCATTGATAACAACAGCAGTACACAAAATATTTGCATTTATTTTTTTGCATATTTTTGAAAGGAAGTCAAGGGATGGAGGGAAAGGAGCTTTAAAAGTAGCAGCAGTTTGTCTAACTGGTGGTAACCAATAGCAGACACCCCAAAACCACAGGAAGAGGTTAAGACACTTAACCCCTCTGTGGCCAGAGAGAGACAGAGTGGGCAAGGTCCATCCACCACAGAAAGACAAACATATCAATTCAGTGCTCTTGGCAGAGGAGACGCAGAGGCAGCACACTTGCTCTCATGCTGCAGACTCTTTGATTAAGAATTTAGGTGGAAGAGCTCAGAGGTGAGACTCCCATCATTCCTCAGGCAAAAGGGTAGCAACAGCCACCTTTGAGACACAGGATGCAAAAGGAAAGAACATAAAAGAAGGGAAGCATCAAAGACCAGTGAAAAAGGGTCCTAGCAGTTAAAATAAATTGTAGGCTGAGGCATACAGTGATACGCAGTACCCTGGCTGGACCGTATTTCAATCCCATTTGAGCTGAGCAACTCTGCAAGTATTTTCCAGAAGAGATACCTAAACAACCAATATAAGCCTGTTACCTACAGCTTTGTCTTCCTAGTTTTCTGGCTGCAGAGCTCCCAAGTGTCCTCACACTGAAAGCTCTCATGTAGCAACAGTCCCAAGCTGATGAAGTCTGGGATCTTGTATGCTCCTGGCTATGCTGGAACGTTAAAACAGCCCTCAGGCTTGTAGACAGTATGAAAATGGTCTGGGTGACTGCAGTTACCCGGGGTAGAATCTCTCCTTTTCGTCTGAAGAAAAGCCATAAGGCAGGATAGGTTATTGGAAATCGGTGTCTTGAAGGAAATGGCAATTGTAATAACCAGCAGATAGAACACTTGCCAGATGTTTTAACTCTGTCGTGAAACTTGATACCTCTCTAAAGGTCATGCAGGTGCTTTCAGCTATATCATCATGCAAGGTAAAAAATCCTATACTGTTCTCGGGTTCATGAACATCTAGAAGCAATTTTACAATCTACAAAATAGTTACAGTAGAGTCTGCTATGTGTGGAATTGCAAAGTTAATTTTACAAGCATCTTCTAAAAGAAATGGTATCAGATAAGAAAGTAACATTTTAAACCACGAGGATAGTAAGGAAGTACAAACGGAGTGTTTTTGAGCATTTAAGTAGGTAATTGGTATAATATTCCTATGACACTGGGACAATGTAAATGTATTTAATTTTGCAGTGTAAACATTGGCTTTTCCCAGAGGTGCAGAGTAGTAATTCCTCACAACGGAGGAAGAGTTTTCTTCAAGCATCCAAACCTTAGGCCTCTCCATTTTTTTTCAGGATACTGCTGTTATCTTAAACCTCAATATAATTAATGATGCCAGTAAAATTTATTTAATACCTTAACACCTATGGGATAACTAATAGGATAGATTTTCCTTTAATTGCAATGTAAGACTAAAAAGGAAACACAACCCCCCAAAACCCCACCTGACCCCTTAGATCTTTTAACAGGTTATTGGGATTTCCAATCTACAATTCCAATCTGTTCCATCTAACTTACAGCTACATTGGAAACCAAAGAAGGTACATCCAGTCCAAATGTACCAGGAACTACTCCCTCAGCAGAGCATACTGCAGTCCAAAATTTTTCCTTTACGTTTATTCTTAGAAATCTGACTCTGTGTACAAAGCCAGAAAACATCATCTTGAAATGAAACACAGCAAGTACTTGTGTTGGTGCAGCTCACAGACCTGTCTTTAAGATCCTCTGCTTGACGCCACTGCATCGACAGGGCAAGATCTTGATTTCTTTCTGGATCTGAAGTTAAACTGAAGTTGAAAAGGGAGGCTGAAGTGTTATTTCTGTTCTGACAGCAACTATGGAAAATCCAAACCAGTTCCTTTTCAGTATTACTCAAACTAGTAATTAATTACACCTCACCAGTCCACTGACAGGTTGCTTGTCCATAGCTGGTAGGGTGCCAGAACCAATCACAGCCAGAAAAGCCCTTCTTGTGTATCATGGAGGTGGCAGAGGTGCCAGGACTGCCTGGCACAGAGGCTGCTGAAGCAGCTATGGCTGGTTCCACCTTGCATTGGAGGGGCCAGGCTATGGGATCACATCACCCGAGTGTCACCCCCACCACTCCCTGCTCCCATTCCTCAGAGCTCTGCAGTCCATGGGGTGCAGAGGCCGACTGTTTTTGCACAAGGCTTTCAGTCTGCGAAATCTGTACTGCTTGGCTCAAGCACATTTATTGCTTATTCTACCAAGCACCTGATACATCAGAAAGAACAGGAAAAAGCTTTTGCCCGAAAAATACACAGCGTAACCTACAGCATAATAAACACCAACTAGCTGTGAGAAAGAAAACCAACAGCCCCTTAAACAGGACACGGCTTCCAGGAAATCACTATTGAGAAACTCTTAATAATTTTCATCATGTTTGTTTAAGGACTTAATTGCATGTAGTATACTGTAAGGCAGAAACGGGAAAACAATACCAGAGCTGAGACCAAGCAAGGCAGCAGAAAGCATGATCACAGAAGCAAGGACACATTGACTGAAGTCATTAAGAAGCATTAGTTACACAAGTGACTCAGCTTTAGGTCAGTGTCAAATTCCTTTCAGTTCTTGCAAAATCTGAAAATCATCAATATTCATCACTTTCCTGGCAAAAAGTCTCATTCTTTAGATTCCCTTGTTAAAAGAATAATCAAGCCAGAAGGAAGTTGGAAGTTTCTTTCTGGGACAGTCAAATCCATCCCTCTGCAAGTGATTTTCATTTTATGGGAAAAATATTCCTTTTCTTCAGTTCAATCTTTGGCACAGAAGTATTTCATTCTCGTGACTGCAAATTTAAGTACATTACCAGCTTCCCTACCTCTCACATGTAGAAATCTACTCTTCTGTAACTTACACCTAAGACATTTCATGTAGCAACAGACCGACAGGCCAGATGAAGAAACTAAACAAACAAACAAATATTCATGTACTCAGAGAGCTATGAAATTCCAAGGACAAAAGGCAACTCAGAAACTACTGAGGGCCTTAGTGGGCTAAAAAACCCCACTATAGCACAGGAGGCTAACCAATGGACAGCTTCGGTGAAATAAGGGGGGTGGCAAACCCACCCCAAATCCCCACACTATAATAATTAAAGTACGATTTCTAAATTGTACTTTGTTACTACTTTGTTATGGCGTGAATCATTCAACTGGTCTCCACAGAAGTGCTCTATTTCCCTTCCAGGAACAAGCATCCATTTCACCACTGCGGTCACTTGAATTTTAAATGTTCCTTCACCACTGGTAAAAGGATCTTTTAGAGGCCACAAAGGATCCCATACAATAGGAATCAACTTTATTGCTTTTTATTGTTCTTTCAGGCAAGAACTGTTTTAATCTCACCAAAACTTTTTCCAGTCTGTTAACAAACAGGCAGGTCATGTGTACAGAGACTTTCACCCCACCATGAAAGGAAGAAAAGGAAGAAAATGGTACTTGGAAAATGGTAGCAGGAAAATGGAAAAAGCAGTTCTATTTAAAGACAAACACAACAAAAAGCACATTCACATCGCCAACAAGAAAGACTTGGAAGATTTATTTACTAGCTCCAAAACTATCCATTTTGACAGCATGAAAAGCAAGATATTTGGTACTTGGTTAACCAAGTTACCCAACTCAAAGAGACAACTGTCCAAGCTCCTTCAACATATGTAAGGACACTAACATTTGAGGATTAAACACAGAAATGTGGCAATTAAGGCCTCCGATGTTTTTAACAATGTACAGTCAAAGAGATTTTCTTCTAATAGAGTTATGAAACAGAAACATGCCTACTTTAGCAAGCTCACATTTACTGCTGTCAGTATTAGACTTTCCAGTACAACCATCATCCAAATAATCAATGAAAATAGTTTGCAAAATGCCACTCTGGTATCAGCAGTTACTCAACCAAGCAAAGATCTCTACGTTTAGGAATAAGAGTAGCATTTTTCAGCATGGAAACTGGTTTGTCAACAACCATTCTTCTCCTGCACAAAACCTCCGACAATGCCAGCTCACAGCAACACTAGCTTCATTTACTGGCGGGAAAAAGGCGTCCCTTTGTACCATCGGTTTTGTGCCCTTTCAATAGCAGCTCCGGTGGTAGATTGGTGTGGACAATCGCAGTGACCATCTGTGACTATGAGACAGTTTGATAGCTGCAAGACTAACGTAGGTTCAGCATCGCCACATCTTGCCCTGCTGAGTCTTTCATACAGCTTTGAAAAACTTAATGAAAATGGATACATTCAAAGCTGAATAAAAAGAGGTCTCAACAGGCTTGACCCTAAACCTAAACAATGAAACTGTAATGCCAGCACCATTGTATCAACACGACAGATGTAGGTCGTGCTAGCTTTCATCCATAGCTGTGACTGATAGCTTGCAATTTGCTGACAAGACATCTAGTTTCCATTTTCATTTGGTTTGTAAGCACAAATTTCAAGGGTTCAATTAAGATGGAAGATGCACCTCTTTTTTTTGTTTTGTTTTCGGTTGTTCACAGAAAAAAATCTTGCAAAGACTATAGTCAGCATGTGTCACTAACCTAGGACATTCTTGTACTAAATCCACCCTACAGAATTTATTCTGAAATTACTCAGTGCAAGATTGGTTTAAAAAGTTTAGAGAGGAATATTACTGTTTAACCAAAAAAGTTAATTCACAAAGACCCTTAGTATCAGTGCAGTATATAGCTTTAATAGCTATATATGAGTATTTTCCTGGTTGATTTAAATATGTAATCCAAATTGTATGAAATTTTGTTAATAAGCTCTAGAAATCCTTCCATTGTAAGTACACATTCACTGCTGGTACAATCTCACCATATGATCTGTCCTATTTGGATCAAGGTAGGAAACTGATTTATATTGGAGCTAGGGAAAAACAAACAAACAAACAAACAAAAGCTCCTAATCTGCACAGGTTACTTGAAAAGCAGTCACAGGAAGTTTTATAAACAACAAATTCTTCTCTCTTTTTCCTGGACAGTGCAGTTTCAGAAATTACCCAATAGCAGCTGGGACAGCTCATGTTAGAACTGCTCTGGTATGTCAAAATGTATCCAGAAGAGCAGCACAGAAAGCCCTGACAGCAACCAATTCCTGATTATCCTGAATGAGCCACCTCCTTTCTCTGTACCACCTTCTATGTCTGAGAGGGTGAGCAGGTGAAAAGTTGGCAGATCATAAACCAATGGATACAGAAGAGCATCAGGAAAGCTACCTGGAGCTTTCTCCTGTAGACAGAATAAACAGTGCAATTTTGCCCAGAAACGTTGTCCAGGCTGAAAGCACATAATGTCCCAGTGGACATAAATGACATGTGATGTCCCTCAGGGGTCTGTACAGACCCCTCTGCAGAGGGAAACAAGATGATCATTTAATGTCCCTTCCAGCTCAAACCATTCTATGATTCTGTGATAATGCCACCATCACATAATAAGAATCCCTGTGTCCAAATCCCACATAAAATGGTGGAAAAAGGATCTCTGTCCAATGTCATGAGGTGAGCTTTTGAATTGAAATGACGGGGGGAAGAAAACTGCAATCCAGTGAGGAAATAGGAGACCAGGATGACAAGCGAAGGCCAGCCTAATGTGGAGAAGAGAGACCTTTAATCAACAAAAGAGGGCTGAAGGTGACCTCAAGTGTATGGACAGAAATAAGAAAGTACCTACAGGACTAGTATCACAGGGGAAGCTCATACCTACTCTGTGAAATCAACATGACTGGGATACTTCTTCTGACACACCTGTACACTAACATTTGGAGGGTGGCGAACAGGAGGAATTAGGAAGTTTGACTGCAGTTGCAGGGCTACAAATCTCATCGGCATCACAGAGATGTAGCAGGATGGCTCACGCAACTGGACTGCTACAACGAACAGATAATGGGTTCTTTGGGGAATGACAGGCCAGGACAGGGAGGAGAGTGAGCTGCCTTTTACATGAGAAAGGGGTGGGAATGCAGGAAGCTCCATCTTGGGATGGGCAACAAGTCAGGTGGGACCTTACAGCTCAGTATGAGTGTGCAGACCAGCATGGACAGCACTGTGATGGGTGTCCACGACAGACCACTCAATCATGAGGAAGCAGACCACGGAGGCATTCTCCGCATCTGGAAGAAGCCTTGTGTTTGCAGACTGCAGTCGTCACGGTAGAATTTACGCATCCAGGCAACTGCTGGAAGGGCACACACAACCAGTCCAGGAGGTCTCTGGAGCACCCTGGTAATAGCCTCCTGACATGGGTGATTAAGGAGCCAATAAGGGAAGATGCTCTGTTTCATCTCATACTTAGAAATCAGAAAAAAATGGCCAGGAATGGGAAGGCTGGAGCAGTCACAGCTGCAATGACCATGAGATGATGGAATTCAGGATGGTATGAGAAAGGAATGAAACAAATAGCAGGACAACAGCCCTGGATCTCAGGAGAGCAAACTCTAGTCTGTTCAGGGACCTGCTAGCAGCTGGACAACTGGTTGGTTTTCAAGGATCACATCCTCCAAGTTCAAGAATGGTATGCCCTGGTGAGCAGAACATCAAGCAAAAGTGGCAGGAAGGCTAAATAGATGAACAAGGAGCTCCTGACAAAACTCAAACATAAGAAGGAGGCATATGAGAGGAAGCCACATGGACAGGCAGCCCAGGAAGAATAAAAAGACACCATCCAAGAATGCAAGGAGAAAATTAGGAAAGCCAAAGCCTGTCTGATATTGCCTCTGGCTAAGGACATGAAGGACAAAAGACGGGCTTCTGCAAGTATATTAACAACAAAAGGAAGAAGAGGGAAAAATGTGGGACCACTGCTGAATGGAGCAGAGAACATGGTGACAAAGGACAGAGAAATGCAGAGATGTTCAATGGCATCTTCGCTTTCAACTTGAGCAGCAAGATTTGGCTTCGTCATTCTCAGGTTCCTGAGACCTATGGGAAAGTCAGAAGCAAGCATGACTCGCCTTTGGTACAAGTGAATTAGTCTAGCACAGTTACGCAAATTGGACATACCTAAGTGCACTAGACCTGATGGAACACATCCATGAATGCTGAGAGCTGGTTAATGCCATTACAAGGCAATTCTTGAGTATCTTCACAAGGTCATAACTATTGGGAGAGGTTCCTCAGGACAAGAGAAAAGCAAATGCAACTCTTATACTCAAGAGGGAAAAGAAGAAAGATCCAAGAACTAAAGTTCAGACAGTTTCACCAGGACCCCAGGAAAGGTGAAAGAGAAAATAATTCTGCAAATACTTTCCAAACATGTTAAGGACAAGAAGGTGATTTCAAATAGTCGGTATATAATTTTGAAAGAAAATGAGGATTGACTAACCTGACAACATTCTACAATTAGATGATTCCCCAGGCAGAGGAGAGAAGAACACAGAATATTGTCTATCTTGATTTTAGTAAGGCTTTCAGCACTGTTCCCCTACAATATCCTAATGGAAAAACTGATAGAAGTATGAGCTAGATGAACAAACACTGGGGTGGACTGAAAGCTCATTGAACTTCCAATCTTCAAGATTTACAATCAGCAATATGAAGTCCAGCTGGCAGCCAGTCATTAATGGCATACCCCAGGGGCTGATACTGGGGCCACTACTCTTTTAACATCTTCATTAATGACCTCGATGATTGGTCAGAGGGCATCCTCAGCAAGTCGACAAATACAAAACTGAGAAGAGAAAGTTGATACAGCATATGGTTGAATCAACTTCCATTCAAAGGGACCTCAACAGGCTGGAGAAACGGACAGATGTGAACCTCGTAACATTGACCAAAGGGAAGTTCAAAGTTCTGCACCTGCAGGCACCCGTACACAATACAGGCTGGAAGCAGCTTGACAAAAAATGTCTTGATGAACACCAAGTTCAACATGAGTCCACAATGTGTCCTTGTGGCTAAGAAAGTCAGCAGCCTCCTAGGTTGCACTAGAAAGGAATTGCCAGCAGGTAGAGGAAGATTTTTTGTCTCTACTCAAAACTTCTAAGTTCTCATCTGCAGTGCTGTGTCCACCAGTTCTGGGCTCTCCAGTCCAATCGGAGTACTAGAGTGAGTTCAGCAAAGGACCACAAAAATTATTAAAGCACTAGAGGAATTTTCATCCTGAAAAGGCTTGAGGTGGATCTTAACAATGAGTAAAAATATTTAATGGGGAACAGAGGGAAGGCAGACAGAAGATAGAGCCAGACTCTTCTCAGCAATACCCATTGAAAGAACAAGAAGTAACAGGCGCTAACTGATATTCAGGAAAAAAAAGACCTTTTTGAACCTCCATTCTCAGGTTACTAATATCTACCTCCCTTTACATAAAGTTACTGTACTGATCCTTGTGACAAACAAGAACCAGTCATGATCAAGTCAGGCAACAGGAAGAGCCATTTAGTAGCAAATTCTATAAATGCAACACAATGTCCCTGTCTCTCCTTCCTGGTAAAGAATCCCACATGCCAGCTGAGGTTGTTCCAAGGGGAGGGAGTACAATAGCTTTATCCGGCAGATAAATTACACATATGGGATGCACTAAAGGGGATGCAAGATGTGGATAAGGCCAGTAGGTTTCAGTAAATTTCAAGTATACTACTACTATGAAGTATCCTTTGCACCTCCACAACTGAGATGCTGTTCTGCACTTAAAGTGGAGTTTACCGCTCACCCAGTAAAACCAGAACATTCTTCTAGAATGTTCCACAAAATAAAATTTGAGCAAAGAGGATCACATCAGTTACTTAGCATAAAGGGCTCTGCCCTTCCAATTAAGTCAATAGCTGCTTTCTTCTGAATTTAGCAAATTTGGCTAGGTCCTTTAAAGGGACATGGCTTTTGCTCTGGAAGTGTTCTCCTGATAGGACTGAGCAGAAGGCTGTAAAATACCAAAGAGATAGGTAATTAGGGAAATGGACTAACTCGAGCTATGTCCAAGAGCTCTTCTACCCAAACAAGGAGCAGAATCAATCGTTTCCCAGACAACAGCAGTCTTCTGTCATTGCTGGATTTGGCATTTAAACTGCAGAGGACAGGCATAAGACAGATGACCAAATTCACCACCACCATCTTTTTGAGGTTTTCCTTTAAAGAACTCATTTAAGACAGATTATTCCATGGTCTCATCGCACATCATAAGCCAGTAAACATTAAATAAACCTGTGAAAAAGCCAGCTTCAAATCTGCTAGGCTTCCTCTTACCAGTGTTTGATGTGAAGAGGAGACTAGTTTGGTTTTTTTTGCCAGAGGTAATTATAGAAACAAATTAACAAACCCTTGAAGCTATTAGGTGTTATTCCTAAAAAGTGCCAGATTTATAATCTATTGCACACTGGCAACTTGCTGATGCTGTAGAGAAGGTTACTGACTTCAAGACCTCAACAACACAGAGCAATGTACACCCCAGAACGTACCAGAAAAGATTAATTATCATTCTTTATGTTTAAAGGAAATACTGCATTGTATTTAGGTCGCACAAAGTAAGTACGAAGTTGAGTAAGGGAAGAATGCAATTGCAATGCATGTACCAACCTAACCCAACATATTAGAACCATGTAAACATTGCTATTAATTTTACATTGCAATAAAGTTATCTCCTGGATGACAAATAAAAGACAGCAAGAAACCCCCAAACCACTGAATAAATTGAAAAACATCTCCTTAAAATATCTTGACTCAGACGCTCAGGGATTGGGAGAAGGTAAATCATGTTTTAAGAGTTTCCTGAGTAAAAACTACTGGTTTATTGCAAACTCAGCACTTAACGTTGTATACAGATGTGCTTCTTCCAAACTTCCTTCACCCCTCCATTGTTTTATTTATCTGATTTAATGCAAGTTTCTCTTACACAAAGCAAAAAAGAATGCAATTGAAACTCCTGTCCTAAATAAAGGTTTCCTTGTTCTATTATGAACCTTACTTGACTGCTCAATACTATTGCCCAGAAGAACAATACATATTTAAATCTCTAATCCCCACAAGGGAAGAGAGTCCATTTGGAATTCTGCAGTAACTATAACAACCTTGCTTGGGGATAAAATACTGTTAAAAAATATGTGTTAATCTAAGCTTACTTCCTGACTCTTAACACTCCACACCCTGTAACCACTGATCTTTTTATTTCCAAGCATTTGTACACTTACAGTCATGTGCAGCTGCCTCCTGTACCAGCTCACAGGGTTTGAACTGTGGAGAGGGTGGAAGCACAGACCACCACGACACAGAGTTACTCCATTAGGTATAGTGTCACAACACACCACAGGATTTGCACTACACCCCTGAGACTTTTAGAAACGAAAGGGACCTACCTCCACACGCACCTGCATCTCTCAAACTCTAGCCCTGGCAATCAGTGCGAAGACATTTAGGACAGCAGCTTTCAGACAGGCTATAGATTTTGCACTCAAAGATAAAAGTGACCAAGAACTTCATTCCACTCAGATGCAAAACTTCGTTTTTCACACTGGATTTCTGTAGACAACCTGCAGGTATGGGCCTGCAGCTAACTGAGCTATTTAGCTTGCAAGATGATAAAGAACCACAATACCAATATCACCTGTCAATTCCATCAGTGAGAGCCACTGGCTGAACACACCATCTTATTAGAAATTTGCAGATGACTATTGAAATAGTGGTGTTCAGTTCTGTTTGGGGTCATAATATAATCCAAGAGGCTCCCAAGGGAAATGACTTATAGCTCCTCATTCATCTTCTGACCTAGCATATTACCATCCTACATGTAATTCCAAGTTCCAATCACGATACAGGCAAGTATGCATTCAGTAGTGGGACAGCATCTGCAACCAGTCCCCAGAAATGTAATGTGGTACCCACATACCCTAATTACATGATACGCATTTCAGGTCGCACAACAACAGTACAGCTAGTCACAACAGAACGTAGGTTTGGGAGGAAGTACAGTAGAAAACACGATTTTGGTTACAAAAAAACCCCAACCAACCAACAAACCCCCCCCTCACCCACACAAAAAACCTTGTAAAAATAACTAGGCCCATAGCTTGCCCCAGAATCCTTCCTGGAGCAGCTCTCTGACAGAGGTGATTCTGGTAGCCTGGATCTGGCCTAGGTTGGCTATGTTTGTTCAAGGCTACAGAGTATCATCACAATGGATTCAAGGACTTGCATTACAAGTAACAAGAGTCATCACTTTCTGGTTAGTGCTCTGTGTTTCATATACACACAGATGCATCATGTTCAGCAACACAATTCTGTCACCAAAATACTTTTCTTATTACAATGTTTAGAGAAACACATAATTTAGGGAATAAATAATACATACCTGCAAAGCAATTCAGTAAACTTAATTGAAATACGAACTCAAAGATTTTTAATATTAACACAACTTTTGTTCACGAGGTAAAAAATAAAATCATTCTTGTTGTTCAATATTCTATGGAACCTTCATTCCTTCAATATTGCAATTTCAAGGCTAAACATATTAATAGGGTCATAAATATTCAGATTATGTAATAAAGACAGCGAAAGCAGATGATAAAATGCTGTTAACATTCATTTACAGCAGCTGGGAAGGCCCTGCCAAATGTTGCTTTACATAACAGGTCGTGACGCTCTGACTGCATTAAGCTTTCTGATCACTCTTCCTTTATCTGCTATGATTTTGAACACAATACGAGACAGCACAGACTAACCAATGGATTTAGAAGCCCTTTCAAGCACAGCACCATTTCAAAGGTTTAAAAGATTAAAGCATCAAAAAGAGCCTTGTGGTTACTACATTTGTGCTTTTGCATTTTATAGTGCAGACATGAAAGTGACATTCACATCATTCTCCATTACCTCCACAATTCAGTGCCTCCAATAAATTTTATAAGTGACTTTATTTTATCGTGCCATGCTTTAGTTAAGCTATTTGCAAAAAAGGAAGTAAATCAGTAAGTTGAAAACATCACCTCTACCATTTTCACGAGGCATCTTGAGTACTACTGAAACATTCTGTAATGTATGTATAATCCCACCCAAAACCTACGCTAATTTTATTTTATGAATCGCATCTGAGTCAAGTGACAGTTCTTGCTTTGCTTTAGTATATTCTGCATTCCATTTCCTTTGTTTCAGAACAGTCTCTCCTACACTTAAGAAGTCAGGATTCCCAAAGCATGGATCAGATCCTGCAAACTTTCAGGCAAGTATCAGTCAGACACATTGACTGTGGGACTGGGTCTGAATGTTCTACTACAAAAAATGATGACTCATAGTTTGATTCATTTGTTTGGCACATGCCCATGCCAAAATTAAGCCAAATCCTTCAGACATTATGGAGATTAGTAGCCCTAGGAAGGTTAAGAGCTCTAGTGAGGTCAACAAATTCATGTGTGTGAAGTAAGCAAGGCTGTCCTAACAGGACACATAGCAACTATTCTGCTTGTAAAAGCAGTATCACTTCATTCATCCCTCCAATCCTGCGTTAGTTAGCAACTATTCAGTGCAGTGAATGCATTCAAAGCCTAATCCATTAACTGACTGAAATTTTACTGCAGTGGGTCTCAAGCTTTTCCTGTAGCCAAGGCACATCAGAGAGCACTGACATGTCTTTACACAACTGAGAAGCTTCCTCAGCACCTACCAGTGCCAGCTCCACCCCATCCACATGTGGCACTGCCTCAGCAAGGCCCACCTCACCGCTTAGGAAACCAGCTAAATACCAGACTTTGGCAAAAATCTTACCCGTTATAGGAAAAATAAATTCCCAAAGAGAAACACCGGTTTCATCAATACTCATTTACTGTTGTGAACAAGAACTTGGTAGTCCATTATTGATTCAAATTGACTGATTCAAGCTACCTTCAGTACACTTAAGGAGACTCTTGTCAGTCCATTCAGTCATCCAGAACTAAGATGTCTCTTCACTTTAAATTAAGTCCTCTTGCTTAAGTTAGAGCAGAGTCTTGGCCCTGACTTAGAAGAGACCAAAAGCTTTTTTTTTTTTTTCACTAAGTCAGGCTTGTTTGCACAAGAACTATACAAGAGGTATGTCTTCCCAAAATCACAGACTCTTGAGATGAGATTCAAAGGGGTAATTCCAAGGCTATAAACACCCTGTAATAGGAATAATGGCCTGTATGATCCTAGTAATAGGCCTGAATCCCCACTGCACTACGCAGTTTAAGTTATAACCTAAAAAACTTTTCTCCAAAGCATCTTGCTACAGACCTACAAGCAAGATGGACTTTTCAGTGATCATAGCTAATCCCATGATCTCCCACACTACCGATATTTTACAAACTGAGAAAAAAAGTAATTGCAGAGATGGAAGTAAAAAAGCAGTTAAATTAAATTTATTTTCAAATATCCTAACACAAACAATGCTAAGCAAAAACAAAGCCACATAATGTAAACAGCATGTGCTTTGCAAGTCAGATATTACAACTGAAAAAAACCCAGACTACATATAGTTAGGGAACTGAAATTTCTATTAAGTCTTCACATATATGTTATCTCTTTATTTACACTATCTTCAATACACTCATAAGCATATCTTATCCAGTAGGAACTACTACTGATTCAGGATGCATTAGCTATTCATTTAACCCAACAGTCAATTACAATTAAAAAAAATTCATCACATGAATAGTTACAAAAATTATCCGATAACTGAATGGAGTGCAGAACAGAATTAAGAACAAATTGTCCTTTCCAATGCAAAACATGCCAGTGCACAAGTTTAGAAGCGTAGCTGGAGGGTTGCCTTTAATCCACTTTTAAATTAAGTGGAAAAGAATTCAGACATTTTCATCTTCTTGCCTGATTCTCGGCTATGGCACTCTGCATACAGCTGTTCAAACAACCCAACTTCACCACATATAGCTGCAGCAGTACAAGCAAAGAACAAGCACATTAATACACCAAAGTAAAGCCCCAAATCAGTAACAAGTAGCTTGGCTTCTTGAAGGACTGCCTGTGTCCCTACAGAACAGTTCTGCAAAGGAAATAACCTGATCAGCTGTCATGACTGATAGAGTTCTTCATTTTTCCTCCTCACAGCTGTATTAATGCACAGTAATCATTCACTTCTAGACACTAAACCCCAAAACATTCACATTTAGTTATTTGACTAAAAACTGCAGGTTTGACTTGGTAATATTTGCAGACCAACTGCCCTTATTTCCTCCTTAAACATCAGCTGAAGTAATTTTTCTGCTCTCAAACCCAAAAAACCCCCCAAAACCCCCACACAAAACAAAAAACCAAAACCCTAGTCTTCACAAATATGAAATAAGTCAGGAATATTTGCTGAGTAAGTTTCTGGTGGCTGCAAAAAAAAAAAGCTGTTTGTGAATCTGCAACTCAGGCACCTGGGGAGCAGAACTGCCATGGGACAGAGGACTGACTATGCTGTACGGAGGGAGTGCTGCAGGAAGAGTCACCGAAGCAAAGGTTCCAGCAAACAGACATTCATCTGTGAACCTTTCAAATAACTCTGAGCAAACACTTCTCTCACACATTATCTGCAAAACTAGAGACAATTTGCCAAAAATTGGCAGAAATGCTGGATGGGCTTTAAGATTAAAAATCACTACAAAGCAAAGAGCTGTGGTTTTTTCTGCATACTGTGATAAATAAAGTATCTTCTGAATACTCCCCCCTCCAGATTAATAAAGTAAGTATTCTTAATTTAGAATGGTCACATAAACCTCAATCCCACAGTCCACCTCCTTTTCCATTTCTTTAAAAAGTAGAGTAGGAACACACTCTTGCTGGAATTCATAGAGAACCCTATCTCTCTGGTGGCTGCTCTAACTACCAGGCAATGGATTCATAATCACCCTGTAAATAATTAAATATTCATTAAGTCTGGGAAAGAGCTTGAGAGCTTCAACAAACAAGAAACCAGGGAGACTTGTCCAAGAATACTCAGTTCCTTAGTTCTCAGAGCAATCATTTGCAAGGTGGGAGATCTGTACTCAAGACTTAATTTTGAGTAAGATAAAGATAGCAAAATATGAAACTGAACTCCTCATGCAAACGCTCTAATCCCTAGGAAGGATGCACTGATCAGATTCCTCTTGCCACAATTTTGTACACATTTTCACATGGCTCAGCAGAAAAAGCAACATTCTTTGGTCTAGTCTGGTGGCAACTCAGATGACGTCAGCATGGATGAGGCTGGCATTTTGTCTCTGCCAGCTGGAGGCAAGGCAGTTTCTGGTCTATAAATGTTACAGATGCTGCATTTCAAACTGTACTACAGAATAAACATGTAGGCCAGCATATGCAGTCACACAAACATACCAACACCTCTGAAGTGAGGCAGCAACCAAAGTGGAACTAAACATGGCATCTGAAAGGCAAACACAAGAGCTGGAGTTCTTTCATGAATTTAATCCCATGGGATATTTTACACCCTAAGCCTCTTTGAACCTTCATGGAAGTATTGTAGCCTGAAAGTCTGTCCTCTTAGGCCTGAGAAGAGACTCCCCTCTCTCTCCCCTCCATGCACAGAGGCCATCCTGGAACCACCAGGGAACACCACAGAGCTATACTGAACTGCCCAGCAGGCCACTAGCAAAGCACATGCTTGCAATCTCTTTGAACAGTCCCTCTGAACACCCATACCCTCTCACCAGCAACCCACTAATTTGCTTGTCAGGGAATACATATTGAAGGAATTACATTTTGGCTCTTATTTTCATTGATTTTTTTCCCTTCTGATATGCAAAAGACAGTTTTCCTTGCTCAACATTATGATTGTCCAGAAAGGTTTCCCAGAGATGCGAGTCTCTCCTCAGTGCTTAGCCAGACCATGCAGTAGATCCTTCTGGAAGTTATGCTAAGGCAGGTGGAAAATACTGCGATTGGTGAACTTGACTTTAATAAGGGCGAACTGTGCCTGAGAAACTTGATGGTCTTCCGTAATGTGGTTACAGCACTACTGGATAAGGGAAGAGCAACATGTCACTTACCTTGACTTGCGTAAAGCGCTTGACGCTATCCCACATGACATCCTTGTCTCTAAACTGGAGCCACATGGATTTGACAGATGGACCACTTGGTGGATAAGGAACTGGCTGGATAGTCTCACTCAAAGAGTTGTGGTCAACAGCTTAACATCCAAATGGAAACCAGCGATGAGTGGTGTTCCTCAGGGGCCTGTACTGGGACCAAGGCTTTTTGACATCTTTACTGGTGACATGGACAACGGGATTGAATGCACGCACTTGCAGCAAGTTTGAGATGACACCAAGCTCTGTGGTATGGTTGACACGGAAGGAAGAGATGGCATCTAGAGGCACCTAGACTGGCTTGAGAGGTGGGCCCCTGCAAACCACATGAAGTTCAACAAGGCCAAGTGTAAGGTCTTGCGTGTAGGTCAGGATAATCCCAAGGACAAATACAGGCTGAGCAGAAAATGGATTGACAGCAGCCCTGAGAAAGACTTGTGCGTGTTGGTTGACACACACATGTTGGCCCACATCCTGGGCTGCATCAAAAGGAACGTTGCCAGTGGGCCAAGGGAAGCGATTCTTCCCCTCTACTCCGCTCTGGTGAGACCCCACCTGGAAGGCTGCATCCCACTCTGGGGCCACCAACATAAGAAGGATGGAGACCTGCTGGAACAAGTCCAGAGCAGGGCCATGAATATGATCAGAGGTCTGGAGCACCTCTCCTATGACGACAGACTGAGAGAGTTGGTGCTGTTCAGCTTGGGGAAGAGAAGGCTCAGGGGAGACCTCAGAGCAGCCTTCCAGTACCTAAAGGGAACAAGAGAGCTGGACAGGGAATTTTTACAAAGGCATGTAGTCATGGGAGAAGGGGTAATGGCTTTGAACTGAAAGAAAGTAGCTTTAGATTAGATGTAAGCAAGAAATTCTTTACCGTAAGAGTGATAAGGCACAGGAACAGGTTCCCAGAGAAACCGGGGCTGGCCCATCCCTGAAAGTGTTTAAGGCCAGTCTGGACGAGGCTTTAAGGAACCCGATGTACTGGAGGTTGTCCCTGGCTATGGAAATACATGATCATTTAAGGATCCTTCCAACCCAAAATATTCTATGTTCTGAAAGACAGGCAAAAGCTGCAAAGCAAATTTTATCTTGGTCTGTTTTAGTTAAGAGTTATCTTTGCTCTTTCACCACCCTTTCAATACTGCATGTCTTACTGCAGCTCAGTGGAACACGCATATACTTCACAAGGTATTTTTAGACATAAAAACAGTCTCGTAAGGAACAGGTGATCCAGTTTTCTGCATGTAGGTACAGTCAGCCAAAGCCACACTTAATTCAGTATTCACCTCCCCTTGTTCTGTTATGTTAGCAGGTAGAAGCAGCACTAGCGTCTTGCTCAAATACAGATTATTTTTCTTGTCCACAGTTTTTCCATTAACATTTTCGTATTTTTCTTTGCTTGAAGTACCAGAAACATCTCCCAAAGGCCAGATATCGTATCTTCCTTGGGTGCTGTTGTTCAAAACAGTTACCATGATAATGCATTAAAACCTTGGTAGAAGACACCTGACGCAGGAAGAAATCTTACAGGAGGGCTGGAGGAAAAACAATAACAGGCCCAACTCTCACATGCTGTAACTTCTCAGACCCAAAAGAAACCTGAAAAGTTTCATTCCATTTATTCCATTCCAAATTTATACATTCTAGCTTAAACAAGTTCGTTGATAGCTGTCTGCCCAGATTGCAATGAGCTACAAGAAACAGTATGTTCCTGGCTGCTTTTTTCCTCATTAAGGCCACAAGATCAAATTCACAAGGTGTAGTGTATTCCACCATCCCATAGGTAAAGTGGGAATACTGCTTAAGAAGCACAGGATTTGACCCACAACTACAATATCATGGCATCAGAAGTGGCTGGCAATTAAAGGATTACAATACAGTCCACAATAATCCGATGAGCTCGGCTCCAGATGCACATAGACAGCTCATTGCAGGCTGCTGGGGAAGAAGCGATGCTAGGCATGCACGATGGCACTCACTGCCACCAGGCTCCTCCACGGCACCCTAGGAGCAGAGGAGCACCCAGCAGGTGGGGACCTGCTACCTGCACTGGGCTCCCTCATCTCTTCTGCACAGGGGAACCTTCTCCCACTCTGCACATGGTTGTGATTTTAATGCTAAGGTATCTGAGCAGATTAACACTTTGATTCTATTTTCTGTCATTACATTAAGAATCACACTAATTTTATGCACTGTTACTTGGAAACTTGGAAGGCACAAATACACGAAGACAGCCTCAAAAAAAGGTACATAATACAAACACAACCCTATTACATTGGTCTTAACCTCAAGTAGTCTGCTGGGCAGCAAGCACAGCATAGCTGTCAAGTTCTTAAACATACCAGTTATCCATTTGCAACACAACACACAAAAAAGGTAGGTTTCTGCTACAGCTGGTTCCTCAAGGAACTAGTATTAGTTAAGCCAAGAATGCAGACACCAATTTGCACAATACACAAGGCACCTATGGACAAGAGCTTACACACTTTCATTTCTCCTCATCGCCAAATCAGTGATTTGCAAGAGGTAGAGCTTGCTGTGCTGTCTAACCACTTATAGCAACCTTGGTGTAGTAAGTATCCTATGATAAGGGTTAAAAACTTTTTTCTTTTTAGTATGCCTTTTGAGTGCCTGCATAAATATTGTCAAAGAAACAACAATAACTTTATGTCTAGCAACTTAGTCACAGCAACTAGTCACAGAGACAAGTATTGACGTGTATGACAAAAGGCAAAAGTCTTTCTGGGGTGGTTTTTCTTTGGTTTTAGTAGAACAAGCAGAATGACAGATCATCCTGATCTGTATTTTAAAAATTCAGTTAAATGACTTCTAATCATTTCAATTTCTCCATTATTGTGTAAAACAGTAACTTAATTGTTGAATTAGAAAGCTTCAGTTGGGATGCCTGTTTATCTTGGTACTGAATGAACACTTATTTTATCTTGCCTCTGACCTGATGCTTTAGATTGTTTATCCTCTCTCCGCTTAAAAAAGAATCAGAGGGGAAAAGTAGAGAACAGCAGGGTTTGAAAAAAGACAGGTTGTTGAAAGAACAGAGTCATACAAGAGCTATCACTGAATCTTATTAGACTTCTAGTATACTCTGTAAACATGAATAGATTCCTCTGATTTTCAGGAAGCAGATACTCTGGAACTGGCTAAAACAGTAGAGACTGCTTTCTTTTCCCATATTAAAGAATGTACACTGGAAAATGAAAGAGGATCAGCCCATCTCCTTATTTAGTTTTACACACAGAGCAAAGCCAAAAGTGTGCACCACTCCATTTCTGATACCCTGGAAGAAACAAGCAGTGTATCGAAGACATGAAAGACATGAAAGACAGCACCAACAAACTGCTAGCAGACCTTACATGCAGGGTAATTCAGATGAGTAAGCACTGAGTCAGTTAAGGAGTCTGGATAGTTTACATGAATCTGTAGTCAGTTTTGTTTCCCACAACAGCTAATTATGTAAAGGGTTACAATCATTACTTCCTGGAAGTCATCATCCGGTAAGCCAGCTGCATTTGCTTTTTATTCCGAATATAGCTAACAAGAAATACTGCACCATAAGTGTTCTTATTATACTTTTTGTAACTTCTATTTCACAATAAAAAAACCACTTAGATCTAGTGTATTTTGAGAATGTTTTGGTTAATATGCTAATACAGCTCCCTTGCCTGCTTGTCAGCACTTCTGCATCTAAAAAGGAAAGTCTCAGGAGGTTGCAACTGAAACTAAAGCATGTTTTATTGGTCAATAATAGATAACAAAGTTAACAGGAATATTCTAACCCACGAATCCATGATCACACTTCTAAGCAAGTTCTACTGAATCTTTTTTGAGAAAAATAGACAAAGTATTTTTCCCTTCTCACCACCTTAATTAAAAGCAGCCTCTCAGATGCTATGATCAAGGTAAACACAGATAAAGAACCCTTAGGAGAGTACTTCAGTAAAGTCAGATCAACAGCACTGTCCTGCACTGGATAGAGTTTAAAGTAAATAACACAGGCCATCTTTAACTTATTTCACAGATATTATTATTAAAGAGTCAAATCACAAAGCATACACTTTCTCCACAGCACTTTCTTAGAGCATTTAGTGGGTTTTCCCGTCCTACCTGCAACACCTAGCTCATTAACAGGCACCTAAAGCTGGGATTATTTTATTGTGCCAACTATGAACTAAACCAAGCACTTACACCTTCCAGAGAAGACAACAGAGTAATATGAAGTCATGGCCATGCCTATATACAAGCCAGTTCTTGGAAAAAGAACATCAGATTTGCTTGGGGTTATTTCCAAAATGCTCTTCATTTTTCATAATGACATTACATCTCAATCTCAGGATTTATCAGTCACCTCCAGGTAAAATTCAGGTTTCCAGTGGGTTGTATGACGCAAGACTGAATACTGCATCTTGAAATTCATACAGGTATATGCCTAAGAAATAGTGACAGAGGAGAACAAATGAGAGGGAAGGAGTTCTTAAAGAGATGTTCCTCGATCAGTTACTAAACTGAAGTTAACTGAAAATGGCTTGAGAATATGAGTGCTTTGCCTGGACAAGATGGGTTAGTGGGCAGAGCATAGGTAAAACACCTTTAGCCTACCTGGTGGATGTAACTCACTTGTGACACACTTCAGTGTCCACTGGAAGATGACTTCCACAAGCCGCAGAAAACAGTAGATTCCGGAGGAAGTAGTGCCTCAGGATTATGGCTCCATTACAACAGATCAAAGTGAATTGTTTGTCTTAGAGCACTCCCACAGGACCAAGCCACCACACAAACTGCCAGAACAGCCTGCAGTTGTTTAAGTCTTGGAAACAAAGGAAAAAGCAGTGATAACCAACTCCTTTAGTTTTGGTGCCAGATATAGCCTTGGTAATGTAAAAGACCCACAGCAAGCAATCTTCCTGTGCAGACAGCTCTGTCTCTTACCCAAGAGATGGACCCACACTCTCAGCAATGGCCCTCTGTGCTTCATCCCAAGTATCTGCTACTGCACAGCCCACCAGCCTCATCCCTGTTATTGGTACACAAGCAGCAATGTCAGTCACTGCACCTTCAACCACTGCCTTCAATTTTCAGCTGTTGCTCTTCCTCCACATGCATATGTATGTACCTACACACATAGCCCCACAATCTCTTGAACCTCAGGGTGTGTGGCACAGGGCCCAAGAGACAAAAAGTGGGGAAAGAAAAGATGAAATAACTTCAGGAACAAGAGGCCATTCATGACTCGCAGCTCCCAGACTGACCAGCACAGTGCAAGGTCAGCTAGCCCTGCCTCACAGATGGCCAGCACTCTATCACACCGGCCCAGACAGCTCACAGCAGAGAGCACAGGGCAGATCCCTGGAAGGGTTGGGTCAGTACACGGCAAGGTGGGAGAAGCCACTCACGGAGGAAATGCTGCCATGAGACTAAAACCTGCAGGAAGCAGAGGCAGCAGCACCCTGAGCACAGGCAGCCCTGATACACATTTAGCCTAATCACTCACACACAAACAAACCCCCACACTCCAAAGCCTATTTTGCCCTGTGAAAGCCAAGCAGTAAGAGGAGATTAGACTCTAATAGGGATTAATACAAGTTAAGGTAGCAGTGATTTCCACTAGGGAGACCAGAAAGGTTAGATGTGGGATAGCATGACAGGCAGATGTAGGAAGGGTTGGAAAAAAAAGGTAAAGAGAAGAACAAACACCACAGGAGCTTGCATTGACACCTGCCTAGCTCCATTTGTGCTCTCCCCCATGTCCATCCCTGTCCAAAGCAGGGATCAGACACGCTGCACTGTCAAGTCATGGTCAGTGATTTCTAACAGGCTGTGTAATGGTCAGCAGGGGATTTCTTATCCAGTCTCCACAGCACTGACCCACTTTTTTCCAGCACTACCATCCATCACCTCTGACTGACAAGGAGACCAGTTTTCACAAATGGCAAAACCTAACCCAAGCAAAGTCTGAAGCAGAAAATGGAAAGAAATTCGGATCCCATTCTCTCTTATGGCAGCCACTTCCAAAGCTATGTTTAATTTTATTAGCAAGTAGAACTTCAGTTCATAAAAAAGTGACCAATAAAAGATAATGGCAGGAAATTAAATGACCTTAGTGTGATTTAGAGCATTGCTCTGCAACAGCAAAACTGCACAGAACGTATGCTTGCAAAGGAAAGAAACACCCCAAAGAAGCGATCATAAAAAGTTTCCAAACTGCTTCAGAGTCAGAGGCAAGTTAAAACTTCATCTTAGAGACTAACAAAAATGTGGATCTACTAAACATATGCATTAAATATGCATTATGATTGCCATACTGCCAGAAAGAAACGCTGTTCATATGACCCATTCACTACTTACCTTTTCATGTGTGCTATAGTAATCAAGACTTTATTCACCTTTAAATTCAAGTAAAATACTAAACGTAGTTTCACTGTGGTGCAGGAACACACCAGCTGCAGTGTGTGGTCAAACCAGGAAAAAAAAGTGTATTTTCCTGACTCTTGGTCATATTTTCAAAAAGGCATGAAGAAAACGTGGTTTTTTAATTATATAGAGAGACTAAGAAACCAAAACCTCTGAAGTTCCTCAGTCATGACCTTTGGGAAGCAGGCATTTTGTAGGGTTCGTCCATGCCCCACTAATCTGGTACACAGCATAGTAATAAACCAAGTTCCTTAGTTTTCATTTCAAGAAAGTTGTGGAAGCGTAAGAGTACTAAATACGCTGGTTAACAAAAAAAAAAAAAAAAAAAAAAAAAAAAAAAAAAAAAAAAAAAAAAAAAAAAAAAAAAAAAAAAAAAAAAAAAAAAAAAAAAAAAAAAAAAAAAAAAAAAAAAAAAAAAAAAAAAAAAAAAAAAAAAAAAAAAAAAAAAAAAAAAAAAAAAAAAAAAAAAAAAAAAAAAAAAAAAAAAAAAAAAAAAAAAAAAAAAAAAAAAAAAAAAAAAAAAAAAAAAAAAAAAAAAAAAAAAAAAAAAAAAAAAAAAAAAAAAAAAAAAAAAAAAAAAAAAAAAAAAAAAAAAAAAAAAAAAAAAAAAAAAAAAAAAAAAAAAAAAAAAAAAAAAAAAAAAAAAAAAAAAAAAAAAAAAAAAAAAAAAAAAAAAAAAAAAAAAAAAAAAAAAAAAAAAAAAAAAAAAAAAAAAAAAAAAAAAAAAAAAAAAAAAAAAAAAAAAAAAAAAAAAAAAAAAAAAAAAAAAAAAAAAAAAAAAAAAAAAAAAAAAAAAAAAAAAAAAAAAAAAAAAAAAAAAAAAAAAAAAAAAAAAAAAAAAAAAAAAAAAAAAAAAAAAAAAAAAAAAAAAAAAAAAAAAAAAAAAAAAAAAAAAAAAAAAAAAAAAAAAAAAAAAAAAAAAAAAAAAAAAAAAACCAAAAAAAACAACCTGAAACAAACCCCAAAACCAATCAAACCCAAAACCAACCAAAAAACTGTTCAGTTTATGACTGAACTGTCTGAATCTGCAGATACCCCTCTCAGCTGCATAGTCAACTACAAACTTATTAACATTTACCTGGACAACTGGAGTTTGTACTCTGAAAGGGAAGATCAGAGAGCTAGGAGAAAATGGTGGGGGAAAAGATAAGGAACTTCATTATACCACATAACTCCAACTGGAAAACAGCATGGAGAACAATATCCTTTCTGTATCAGACAAAGTCCTGTGTGTGGTCAAGTTCTTTGACCAGAAAAATTTCTGCTAAACCACATTTGATAAACTTGAACTTTGAAAACTGGCATCTATTCATCAGATTTTTTTTTAAATAAACCTCAAGAATTCTGGCATCATCCAAGACACCAAATGTTTCATTACAGAGATTTTATTCAAAATAGCTATCAGTTTACTAAAACAACAGCCCAATTTGTACTTCAGAACTCAGCCTTTTCTCAGAGACACTTCTGGTGTTGTTTTAATGTGAACTTGAAATTCAGTTTCACAATTTAGAATTTTCATTTTCCATAAAAATTAATTAGGCAATGTAATACAGACTGCTACCAAGTTCTTAGTGATGAAAAATAAGAGTATTTTGTTCTAAAGAAGGCCATGCAAATATTGATGTTGGGGAAGTGTCTTCCTCTGCAAACTGCTTTTGGGCTTGCATTTCCACTAGGTCATTTCCAACTGAAAAAATGAAGGTGGAAAAAGGAGGGATCTAAGCAGCTCTTCCCTTGGCCCATTTCGGTTGGAGACGCAGTTGCATAAGAAGGCCAAGAGACTTAAACTCCAGTGCTTCTCAACAGTTCACACCATAGAGAGGATCTCTCTGAAGAGACAGACCCAGATAATTAGTCAATACAATGCTTACCTCGTCAAAGCACATTTCTCCTGTGCATGGAAGGCCAGCTACAAGTCCTAAGAAGGCAAACATGCCAGTTTAACATGAATGATTGACAAGCTCCAGAGCAGTATATCCCCAATCCTCTGCTACTACAACCAATTTATTTTTCAGAAGGATAACCTTCCCAAGAGAGACAGGTATTCAAGATCTCACCAGCTCACTCTTTACCATACTCAAGACACCCACCCATGGACATCAGAGGATGCTCTAGTAATTCTTCACTACTGAGAATTGCTCACTAACTTTACCAATAGACACTACTTGACATTATCAGCAGTACCAAGGAGCAGCTGGTCCCCAGAATACAAATGGTAAGATGGGCTACTATAGGCAATTGAGCCTTGAGCCAAGGCATGCTGTCTATAAATCTAACAGGGTCATATACCAGACAATTAGTACTTGGCTCATAAATATACCACCAGTCTGTTGCTCATCTAAAAAGTATTCCTTCCGCATTCTAGCTCTAGTTTAATCGCCCACACCAGTTGTAAGGTTGGTAAAAGTACCTCTAATGACTTCAGAGTGCAAGTAAAATTACCACATTCTTCAGAAAAACACAGATACAACTGATACTGTGCATGACCAGGAATATTTTATTAGTTATTTTACTTCCCAGGTGCCTTTATGTCTACAAAGTAAGGTACCTATGCCATCAAAATATTCTTACATCCCCCAAAACAACAGGTATAGGGATCCAGCTAGACAGATCTAACTCCGGTATTAAGATATCCTTAAGAAATAGTCTTCTGCTTTCTATACAATGTGCAGGGAAGTAAACACACCTCATTTTTTCAATTGGGACATGTCTTGACAGAAGTTAGAATGAAGAACAGGGACGTTGCAAAAAAAAGTGCAATAAAATGTTCTGCCCAGCAAGTCTGAAGTACCTTGTCTACTTCAGCTTGACAAACAGGTAACATTTACAGACTTTCTACTGTTCCTATATGACCTCTACTAAACCAACAGCCAATCTAGTGAAACTGCTAAAAATCCAAGAAGATGTCAGTTTACACCACTCAGGAGCCAGGTGCAACAATTAACATCTGTTACTGCTTCCTATTTGAGGAGTTAAGAGCAGAAAAGCTATGTGAAGAATGGCACTATGAAATCCTCATTTCCAAATATGGCACCACATACACACCCTACAGGCCATGTACGTTACAGGCCCCTCTTCCTTCAGTATCAATATTCAGACATCTTAGGGCAGGATTTACAAACACACACATCAGTGGCACGGTTTCTGAAGCACTAACACTGATGCTCAGCAAGCTGGGCTCAATACAATCTCACAACAAGGTACGGGAGATCCGTGCTGTTGCACTCCTGTGCACACGCCTGTCCAGAGGACCTCAAATGGCCAGTCTGCTGCCCAGTTGTCCACATCCTTCAGCAACTAAACACATCAGCAGTGAGAAATCAGCTAGCCATTGCAAACACCAGAAATCAGAGGCAGCAAAAGCAATTTGGCCACACCCTTTCTCCTAACCTAATATAAGAAATTCCAAGCAGTATATAGAGATCTGACTTTCCTGAATTCACATTCCCTTAAAGCTACCTTGCTGGCTAATTAGGGCTCATTCCTTAGGCCTTGAACCCTCAATAGCAAAAAGATTTTCAAGGTATCACACAGTGGTATCACTGCTTTTTTATAGTATCACTAAGCTGGTGTCAAGCAGAATTATATCTTAGCACAGACAGTTCATGCCACCTGAAATACAATTGTAGTGATGCTGGTTAAAGAAAAAGCATCTCTGACTACAACTGCTAGCCCAGCATACTTTTTCAAACAGCTGCTAATCAACAATTCAGGCAAGACAGTTGGGTAGGACCAGACTGCACACACCCCAGACCACCACAAAGAAGCAAAGCAAGTTAAAATTCCTATTAAGTTATATTTACAAATGGCACCTCCCTGTGCAATTTTGATGGGGGACCATGACACCAAAGGAGAGCCAGGTTATCAATGGTATTTTATGCCTTAATCTTCGGTGTCTTTTGAAATGATGCAACATATGTAGCTGAAGGGCATGGTATTTTTTCTTCATTATTCAAAAGAAAAGACTGGCATATATAGCAACTGGCTGCAGATAATAACAGCTGAGCCTTTAACAATCAAGTTAGGAGGAGGCAAAGAGCAGTCTGCACACTCTGCAATGAGCTTAAGATCTCAAACATTTTTTATGCTCAGTGACCAAGACAAATCTGCACCACGTCCACAGAGCGGCAAAAGCACCAACCCTTCAAGGGCTCAATGGCAGTGAATACAACAGCTATGCGAGAACTGTCTTGGACCTGCCCATGTAAGACAGATACTTGAAGCATGGCCTATCTGCCAGCTCAGACCCTCACTGCCCACCTATCTGGCAGATCTCTTATTTTAAGCTAGATCCTTTCATGGACACAAAGACTTTCAATAGTGACAGGTATTTTTCACCAAAAGTTAAGCTTAGGGAAAAAAAACCCTCAAAAACTACCTCTTTACTTTTAAGAGGAAAAACCCAACAAAACTACAAGCATTGCCTTGAAAAATTGATGTCATAGGATCAAGTAAGAGGAAAAAATACTGTGCTAGTACACAAAGTCAATAAATCTTTCAAGAGCTGAGGAGTGGTCCCTCCCACCGTCTTCCAGATGCCTCATACGGAAGGTCCCCAGCCCTTGCCTGCGTGGGGCAGGAAGGGTGTTCCTGAAGCCCATGGATCTGCATGAAGACACGCTCCATCTCTGCACATTGCAGACTGTGGGCAGCACCAAGGAGGGAACACCCTACCTATATAAAGAGCACACCAGCATAATTTTAAAAAGCAGAGTTTAGGTATTGCATAGCTTTTTAAATGCCGTGTTTCAGGTTTACATCCATCACTGGATTTATTACAATTCATGCATTATGCAATATTTTCTCCGACAGCACCCAGAAGGATGCGCTCCAAGAGACCCACACCCCACTGCCATGTCGCTACTTTCCCAATCTCTGTTCCACCCAAGACACTGGCAGACGGAAAAGGCTAGGCGAGGAAACTCGAGGGTCTGGAAGCGTCGGTGGCTCAAGCCAGGATCTGCCGGCGCTGTCCTTGGCACAATAGTTGGATGCGATACAGCCGGGCGGTGCGAGGCTGAAATACTTCCTGGGATGGCTGAATGGGCTCATTCAGTAGTCAAGGATAATTCTTTATTAGCCATCTTCTACAGCCCAGCACAGAAACTACAGCCCTGAGGGGAGGGTGGGGGACACCAGCCATGTGCCTCAAGAAAGGGTTATGGCTTAGCATTGTTTCTCGCCTCAGTAATTGCCAAGCTTTTTTTTTTTTTTTTTGTCCTCCCTTTCCCCTTCCCCCCCTCCCCTCCCCGGGTGTTACGAAGTCGGTGGAGGAAGGGAAGGTGCTCGGCCGGGGCCGGGCTTTGGACGAGCCGCCGCAGCTGCCGTCCGGCCCCGGCC
>VWZT01003214.1:127657-171944 GCA_013397055.1 Pachycephala philippinensis | reverse complement strand
GAGGTGTCTCCGGGAATAAACTTCTCCCCGCCCTCCCGCCGCTGTCTCCTCCCTTCCTGCCTGCCCGCCCGCCTCCGGTCCTCACTCGCCTTGTCCGCCCGTTCCGCCTCCCCGCCGCCCCGCCGGTGGCCGCCCACCGCCCCGGGCCAGACCCGTGGGCGCAGCGCTCGCCTGACCCGGTCGGCCCGCAGCCGGAGGCCCAGGAGGCCTGGGGGGCTCGGGCTCAAGCTGGGGGTGGGAGGAGGGAGATCCCTGCCCCGCCGCCCCCATCGAGCACATGGTAACCGGATGCCCTCGGGGGACAGGGGTGTGAGGCCGCGGTACAGTTACAGAAGGCCTTTGATCCGGCGGGGAAAGTTAAAGCCCTGTGCTGCCGTCAGCGCCAAGCCGCGCGGGGAGGGGTAAGCCGGAGGGGACAAGTGGTCTTCGGGGACTCGCTGTGCTTCCCCAGTGTCTCCAGAGGTAGGGCACGGCTGCACCGGTGTGCCTAGGGGCCCGGATCCAGGGGGGCCGAGCATGGCTGCACCCAAGGGGAGGGCTGCACCCTCGACATAGCAGGTCTTGCTTCCACCGTCCTTGTCCGCCCGGTGCTCCCCTGCGGATGCAGCTTGTTCTCGGGGGCAGGAGTGCCAGCATGCCTGTGTGGGGCATTCCCCACAGCTCCTGGGGGAAACAAGCAAAGCTGAGCGGGAGGCCGATCAACATGCTGCTCCCTTGAGCTGCTGTGCATGGCACGCATCGGGCTGGCCCTGTCTGACAGTCACGTTCAATGTCAGCGTTAGAAGGATGGATTCCAGCCCAGCAAGCGGTGGTGCACAGCCCTCCCCGCAAAGCTGGGGCTGGGAAAAGGGGAAGAAGATGGTCCAGAAGGGCAGGAATAGCTGAAATTTGGAGCACGGGGTGCGTTGTCAAAGGGCATAAGTGACCCAGGCATGTCCTTGGTCCGTGGTACCTCCAGCTGCGGTGGGGACAGCCTCCTTTGCCTGAAGAGCTGGAACCTGGTTCAGCCCTTGGAGGCTGTGGAGGATGAGAACTGGCTGCCAGCTCTGCAGGTGCAGTTGAGACCATGCTCCCAGGAGTCAAGCACAGTGGTTCACAGAGCTGGTAGCCACGCTTGTCCAAGGTCCCTGGCTGTAAGGTTGGGACTGCAGAAGGGTTCAGGTGTGGTTCAGGTTGTACAACCCACTTTTCTTTTTGCCCCAGCTGCTCTGAAATTTTGCTTTTGCCAGAGAAGAGCTTTCTGAATAAAAACATTGAAAAAGCAGAATGATGGACACTTGTGATGAACAAACACTGTGTTGTCATTCATGCGTCAAAGCCAAAAGTCAAACTAAGGCACAGCTTCAGACTTTGAGCTTCAGGGAAGTCAGCTCTGAGGACAGGCAGGGGACATTTTGGAGACACAGGGCTCCACTGATTTCAGGTATGTCCCGGAGTGATTAAGCAAAGATGCACACTGTTCACAGTGAATTTCCAAAGACAGCTGCTGTATAATTTGTGTGGTGAAAGTTCCCAGAGATGCTACCCTGGGCAGCTAGCCCTGATGCTGCCAGGACTTGACTCTTTGGTACAAGTGAATTGTGGGATCATCTCTAATTGGGAAGGTTCAAGGTTCAGCTACCCAGTAATGAGGCTGGATTTGAACTTGAGTGCTATGGGGACCTGGTGCTCAGAGAGCAGTGGCACAACTAACTGTACTCGTGAAGACATTCTTGCTTTTGTTTATATTTAATTCTTACAAGCACATTGCCTTGGTGTTACAGTTGCTCACTTCCACACCTCTGCATTTCAGCAGTAAGTGTACATCTATCCTTTGCATTTCATCTTTCATTAGGTACCATGCTCTTCCTGCTAGGGGATCAGGGTAACAGGATTCCTGTTCCCTTTTCTTTCTTCATGTGTTGTTCCCTGTAATTTTATTACATTTCTTCCTCTTGCCCTCCCAGTGCAACCTTTGTCCAGCTCTGATCCCAATTCAGATCACCTAACGCTATCTTAGTACAGGAGGTTACTGTCTAAAACCAATTAAAAAATTTAAGTTGGATAGTCAAATTACATCCCTTGAATAAGAAGCCCAGCGTCAAAAGAGCAGCCGTCTCTGTAATCCCAACCACTTTGATTTTCATCTCAACCTTTGATGCCAACATCTTGCCTCCTGGCTGTTTGAGTCCATCTGTTTGGCTGGGGACTGGCTGATTTACAAGACAGTGGGCCATGTTCCCTGGGAACACGAGGCACTAGCTGTCCATTAGCTGTAAGTCTTGTCTGGTCTTTCAGAGCACAGTGTATTTGCAAACAGGACAGGGAACAGTGCTCAAGTCCCATTGTGCCCTGCGTGAGGTTGTGCAGGCTGGCACCTCCAGCCAGGCCAGTCCCTTTCTCTCTTACCTAGGACTTGGGCATACAAAACATGTCCAAATGTGGTTGAAGGTGTGGAAATGTTCTGTGCCTCCTCTCCTGAGTCCTGAAGGACACAGCCCTCTCTTATCACTGAGCCTGTGCTGGAAAGACTGTGAGGAGAAGGGTGGAGAGATAGGCTGAATGCCCACGCCTACATCATCCATTCTCTGTGCACTAGATCCTGCATCCAGAGGCTGGCTCCACAGAGCCAAAACAGAAGCTGCAGACAGAGCAGTTATGTTACTGCTTGGAAGATGAAGAAACCACTTTTGGGCTCTGGAGACTGACCTCCCTGTATTCAGCCACTCAGCTCAGGGCTGTGTGTCTGTGGCAAGACCATTGAAGAAGGATGGGCCAGGGACCCAGCAGTCTGAGTGTGCCAGGCTCAAAGCTGCACAGATTCTGGATCCCTGAGTTAGGGTTGGACTCCAGGACAACCAGGATTGAGCTGGCTGAGAAATCTGATTCTGGCCCCATGTCCCTGTCCTCCCCCTGCTTCCCCCCTCGCTCCCCCCTCTTCTTTAGGGATTGGCAAAGGATTGTGCATTATTACATGGGTGTAATCTTCTTTTAAGATGTTCATGGCAGCTCAAGTCTCCGGACTCAATTCCGCACTGATTTACACAGCCTGCAATCCCATTGTGAGGATGGTGATTGCACAGGAACAGACCCTGCCTGGGCTCTGCAATGCCATGGTTGAGGTGACTTACAGGACACAGGAGATTATTACAGAAATGCCTGTCATTTGAGACCTGTTCCCAAAGACCCCCACAGAGTTCCGGTGAATTTTGGGAGCAGTGAGTGCTGGAGCTGTGGAACAGTCTTGTTACGTAAATCCCTGTGCACTCACGAATGATGCTTGAGAAGTCATGTTTATCCAGTGTTGTTTTGTGAACTCTAACTTACTGCTTGTAGAGCATATCCAGGTCTTGACAGGGAGGATGCTATAGACATTTAAAAAGTATTAGGATAAAGCTGATTGAGAGCACATATGTTGTTGCAAGAGACAGAGTTGTATCAATAATGCAGTGTAGTACAGTACTGTTGTGGTACAATTCTGGTGCAGGGTTTGTGGACTGTACCTCAGTGTATGGAGTTAGATAATCTACTCCACCAGGGAATTGGAAAACCTGAATTATGTATGATAGAACAGAGACGTGTTTATACAGAGAGCAGTTCCTGCAATATTTCATACACTTAGTGCAAAAAGGGAATAACGCAGGCATGCTCGATTCTACTTGCTTGAGAACTTCATTATTGCATTTCATTTACACAGCCTGATGAGCTGTGCAGTATTTGCTTTCTTGTGCTGCTAATAAAAATAGTCCATATAACTGATTGCTGGAGTATCATTGAGCTATTCTCTATAAGTACATAATGAAACACATTGACCCCCTTAAACAATAAAACCCTACACTAATTTTCTTTAGTCTGAAAAGAAGACAAATAATTCATCTTGCTTTATAATTGCAGTCAATCAGTCATTTTACAATTGGACAGTAAGTCTCTAAGTGAAAGACCAAGCTTTAATTGAAACAATGAAACATTTGATTGTTATTGAAAAATCAGTAAGAGGCACTATTCAAAGATCTTGTTCAAATGTTTGTCACTGATAAGATGCACATTTCTATAGAATCAAATCTATTTGCTTTGGAATGAGATTATTTTGGCAAATACAGTTGCTTATCTAAGATGTAAAACCAGTGAGGCTTTTTTTCTCTCCCCTGCCCCCAGCCACTGCAGCGCTTAATGCTGCTCCGTGCTCATAAACTCCTGAAACATGGAGATGAAATCTGGGCTTATGGGGTTTGTCACAGACTGCAGAAGTGCTAGGACTTCACCCTGGCTGACCTGAAAGTGGCTCCAAAGCATTCAGCTGGACCTTCGCAACAATGAAATGAAGATCGCGAGCTGCCCAAACTTCAGTAGTTCAGGAGAGATGTTTCCCTTACCCGAGTTGCTCTGTGAGCCTAAACTGTTGCTCACCTTTCATTTCCAGGAATAGTACTCTGACAGTAGTACTCCACGAGTACTACTGACCTCATGTCAGTACACTGGCATGGGTATATTGATTGTAAGGACATGTGTACACAATTTCTTCCAGAAGCAGAATAAAGGAAGAAAAGGCATTCTTGTTCCACAGTAAGAACGTCTACAGGTGGAAGATGTAGAATTGGTGACATGCTGTAAGTTTATGCTATACCAGGGTCCATTACCATTTTCAAGCCCTAGGCTTTACTATGTACCCCCTCAGGTTACTTTTTTTGTCCCTTATGCTGAGTTTCTTTTGGATATAATGAACGTCCACTTTGTGAGCATAACACACCCTAATTTGGGCAACTGAATTCATATGCCCAATTCAAATGAGGGCTCCTCAGTATAGAAGAGACATAGAGCTCCTGGAGTGAGTCCAGTGGAGGACTACAAAGATGATTAAGGCATCTCTCTTATGTGGACAGACTGATAGGGTTAGTCCTGATCAGTCTCAAGAAGAGATGACTGAGGGGGGACCTCATCAATGTCTGTAAATATCTGAAGGGAGGGTATCAAGAGGATGGAGCTGGGCTCTTAGTGGTGCTGAGCAATAGGACAAGAGGCAACAGGCAGAAACTGATGCTCAGAAGTTCCACCTGAACATGAGGAAGAACTACTTTTACTGTGAGGGTGACTGCGTCTTGGAACAGATTGCCCAGAGAGGTTGTGGAGTCTCCTTCTCTGGAGATACTCAAAAGCTGTCTGGACAATCCTCAATAACATCTTCTAGGGACCGTGTCTGAACAGGGAGGTGGGACTAGATGCCCTCCAGCGGTCTCTTCCAACTGTACCCATTCTGTGATTCTATAATTTAACCAAGTCATTTAACCTCCTTCAAAAGTCAATCAAGAGAGGTGGGCATCTGAAATTCACTTATTTTAGACATGTCATTTAGTATAGATTTTGTTCCCATTTTTCGTAATATCGTAACCAGAGGTCATATAAGACAGGAATGATATCCTCTTGATAAAACCTGGAAGTGATAGGCTGAATCTTAACAACAGTTAGGAATATTTATAGTCCTTTGCTCCTGAATAAAATGCACAGCTAAGGGTATGCAGACTGCATTTGTTCATTTACTAATTGCAGTCACATTGGAAAGTAATCCTGTCAGCCGGTCATCTGAAGGAGGATTCAGGAAAACAACCACTGGGTAACCTTTTCGGTATATGTGTGTGCATGCATGTGTGTATACAGCCAATTTGCCATGTTCAAATGCGTGCAATAGCTCTCTCAGCATGAAATACATCCGAATCCAGTGGAGAATTGTTCACATCACAGAAAAAAAAATCTTCTAAGTGAGATCACTGACTTGAAATGTTAAGAGATCCTTCTGGTTCGATAAGGTAAGATTTCAGTCCTGGATGACTGAGAGAGTCTGGGACATGAACAAGCATTGTGTTTCTTCTAAAGCAAAAAGAAAAGCACCAAACACAAACCTCTCCACATTAGTTTCATTGCTATTTTGTTTGAATAATTTAATGAGACTTAAAGAACTGATTGGTACGTTAATATTTAGTCCTTTGGTTTTACAGTTCTGAAGTGTATTTTAATGTTTCCTTGTTAACTTGTTCATTTTGAGCAATGCTAATAGGACTAATGACATAACACATAGAAAATGATGAGGCTACTTTATGCCTTCTACTGTTGTTAAGAATACTACCCTTTTTTAATATGGTATTGCTATTCACTTCCCAATTAGTAATTACAAAGAGGAATGAATTCCAAGTAATAACTTTCTCACTTAATGAGAAGAGACTGAGGCAGTCTTGCCATTTGAAAGGAGAAGAAATATAGAAGTAATTGCATCCTCACTGCAGGGTTTGTGTTCTCTGTGGGGCTACTTTTTTTCTGTTGGTTGGTAGCCTTTGAGACTCTAGTATTCCGCTTCTGAACATAATGAGCTGAATGCCTAATTTGTAAGCTTTACCCACCTTACACCTGCCAGCTTACATGCACTAGCATTATTCTGGATGTTTATCTTTTTAAATTTAAGAGTATATTGTCCAGAGAAGCGCTAAGGTTGTGTTTGGTTTGGCTTTTCTTTCCAAGCCTGGTAAGGGAACACCGGTGTATTTTTAAAGAACTCTTCCAAGTGAGCCTATGGGGCTATGTTAGTGGTGTTTAAAGTCTTTGATGAGCAGATAATTTCAACTCTGATAAACAGCTTTTGGGTTTAAATTTTCTACTTGCATTTTTCGTATTTGTTCCATCTGTTCTCATCTAAAAGTGAAACACTTCTGCTACTTTATTGCTCCTGACCTTCTCGTACTAATGGTTTTGAGTGGAGAACATTAGAAGTTGGGTTAAGTTTAAAAGGAGACGGAACTGCTTGAAGCAGCATCAGATAATTAAGAACATCACATTTTAAAATATCAGTCCTATGTACTTCATCATGCTACTGTTATCTAACTTTAACTGGAATGCTTCTATGAATAAGGCTGCTGGATTGTACCCTCAGGACTTAGATAGGGGAATACAACTGCCGGTCTTACTATCCTTATATGGCCTTCATGGGCCATCCAGATTTCCCATCCAGGAATCTTAGCTTTCTGGGCTCCTTCAGTCTGTGCCAGTAGTTTAAAGGTTGTAAATCACCTTCATTGATCTCAAAAGGGCATTAATTTTGAAGCCCAGCAATGACACTTCAAATGTCAGCCTTGTTAATTTTCTCAGAAGCATCCAGCTAGTCTGCTTATTCATTAATGTGGCTAGATGGGTGGGAACAGCTGCAGCCCATCCAGCTAAAAAAGTGCCTGGCTATTAATGGTCTATGCAGCATGCTGTCATTTCTCTGATTAAGCCCCTTGGTCTACCCTCTGGCTGAGCCCTTGCCTGAGAGAAAGGCATATGTGGAGAGAGGCAAGAGTGGAAAAAGAAAGGCTATCTCTGTAGCATCTTCTCTTTTGATTATTGATAGCATGATGCTGCTTTCCCGAGTTCTTATTTTTCCTTAGCTCCTTTTGCCTTCACAGTTGGAAAAAGACAAACCAGACTCATGCAGGAGGGTGTCAGATGGCTAAAGGTGGTGATACCTGGGACTTGATGATCCTTGTGGGTCACTGCCGACTCAAAATATTCTGTGATCCTATATGGAAATGCTAATGCCAACATAACTGAATCTTAGACTGTGAAGTAGAGGTAGGAAGGGATACAAGCACCAAGCTGGTTCTGAGGAGACCCAGTATGTTTACATTTTGCTTAATACCACTTCAACTTCACTCAAAATCCCAGCTGCTAGCATGGCCCAAGAGGGGTGAGTTCAGTGATGTCAGCTGGAAGGGGTTCAGGCTGCAGAAGGAATTGAATCCAGACCTGCTTCTAGGGTTGCTGTCCCCTTGTATTAAAACACATCAGGATGTCCTTCTGCCACTGGATTTTAAAAGACAAGGATTAACCTGAAAATTGTTCTTTTAAGTATTTGATACTAGTGTGACTTTGTACAGGCAAGGTGCTCCTTGCTGTGGTCTCCCTCTCTGGGTGAATTTTGAAGTGCCAGTGATTCCTCAGGCAATGCGCAAGTTGCTGTGCAGAGGTGTGGAATCACTGGGTGCTTGGAGACAACACTGTGGGTACCCATGGCTTGGTTGTTTAAACCTGGCTGTAATATCCTCAGATTGCTGCTGACCCTCTCTGCACACTTGGGCTGCTGGCTCTCATCAACAGGAGACACACAGTAGCTCAAAGGTAAAATAGAATGATCTTAGCCTCACAACTGTGGCTTCAAGGTAAAGCTTTTAAGCTTTTATGCCAGTGTCCAAGAAGATGCGTCCCACATGGAAGAAAATCAGTAAGGAGTTCAGGAGCAATTTTGTCTTTCATTTTTGGCATGTGATTGAACATTTCTTAGTCACAGCTCCCTTTTGTTATTTCTGTTCAGCCAGCCAGTGTCACAGTAATTGGATGTGCAAATATTGCAAACGGCACACAAACTCTTGTTTCCAAATGATTTTTATAGAGTCTGTTTCTCAGACACATGCATATAACCAAAAGCTTTCTGTTAACATCCACAGCTTCAAAAATTCATTTTGACCAAAGATAGTATCTGTTTAAGATGATCCATAGTTTTCAAAAGTGCATAAGACTAAAGATGTGTAGAAAATCCTTCCTGGGGGCCTCTAGGGCAGTTTCCAGCCGAGGCTGTTGATGTATTTAAGATGTCACAGCTCCCTCCAGCGGGCTACTGCCAGGAGGAGGGTTCTGCAGGCACCAACCCAAAGCTTCCAAACCTCAAACAGAAAATATGCAAACCCCTTTTTTTTAAAAACATTTTTTCCCCTGAATGCAGTAGCTGATTCTCCCTTCTCACAATGTAATAATATTGAAGCAAAGACTTGTATAAAATCTGAGAAAATTAACATACATGGACCACATTTTCATACAGACTCAAACCAATTATTTCCTGTTGACTGCCATGTAAATACAGTTTTTCGTTTGGAGTAGGGTGGCATGGCCTGTGAAACCACAACATCTGAGATGTACTAGGGTAAGGAAGGTTTCCTATGTTTACATCCTCCAAGTTATCATTCTCCAACATCAAACTACCACAAGTCCAACACAAATGACATGCCATTCATTTGAACATATGTGACTCCATGTAGGTTTGTTTTCATAACATGGATTACTGGTACTTTTGAGCCTTCGCAGGAGCTGATGTCTTCTTTTATGAGTTTTCAAGTGTGGCAGTGGATGAAGCCATGTCCATGTGAACAACAGAGTCTAGTCCAGGCTAAGTAACAGATCTAGAATGGAAATGTGTTCTTTCTTTCCAAGAACCTGAAAACACAGAATAATTATTTTGGGAGATTTCCAATATTTCTAATTCTGAGTTCCAGTTTTTGTGTGATTTTCATATCCCATAAATCTTTCTAGCTTCTTGGGAGATGATGTCTTGTGACATTAGCATTTTATAAACATTTTTATTTTCACAAAAACTGTAAACCCCAACATCTATATTAATAATTTTTAGATTGATTATTTAATATTATTAGATTTATTATTTGATATTGAAAGAAAGGTAATGAAAGGAATTTAATGCAGTGCATTACTACTCCTTTCCAATCAACTTCTGTTCACATTACTGACTGTTCAGTAGTGATTCAAGCTGTAGGTTTAAAAATGGGCTTGCAGCTGATGGATAGTGCTGGCAAACCAAGGAATAGATTCAGCATGATGGTTATAGATAGGTGGTGGCTGAGTCTGTAAGAATCTGCATTAGATACAATGGTATCAGCATCTGTGGACACAACAGCAGCACTACATAAATCATGTGCAGTGTTATATGTTCTCAAAGTATATAATATGTTGCCTGGCAACTGCATGTCTCTGGGCTTGACAAAGTAACTGTTTTTAATTGTGTCCCTGTGATACTGTATGACCACAGAATTAAGAACACTGAATCTGCCTGACTGCTTTAAAAATGACGTTTATTAAAAAATAAAGCTCCATTTCTGAATCATCAATATGCCTTGCCTCAGTCAAGCATTCTGTGCTTCTAGTCTTTTTCCGAAGCATACACTACAGTATTGCAGTCCAAGGATAATTATACAGAACCTGTTTTCTTTTCCCTGAATATTTCAGGATTTATAGAATTTATAAAGCTTCCTTCATGTAGTCAGGGACTACTGCTTCTTTTTTTTTCTCTGTCAGAATGTGCTTATATCTCTCTACTCACAGAGACAAGAAATTTGGGCTGTTTTGCTCTCCTGTGGCTTGGACTTCATCTTGTGTAAGGAAAGGCACTAATATGCAGACCATCTTGGCACATATCAGTAGTTTACAACATCCTTCAGCTGGATTTAGGTAAGCTAAGTACACCTGATAAGCTAGATCCCATATATATACTATATTTCCAGGTTTCTGTAAACTGTAATTCCTGCACTATATTTTAAAAAGACTAAGAGTGAACCACATTAGTAAAACACTTTGCAAAGTCATGTAACTGATGCACGGTCTAATCCACAGTCTTCAGTTACTATTCTCTCTGAAGGACATGCCTAGAGAAGAAATTGTAAATATCACCCATCTTTGCAGGTCCAGCCTCAGTAGGAAAGGAGTCAATAACCCCCTGAAGCACACTGCCTGGGACACCCTGCAACATGGGAGTCACCTCTCTATTCAAATCCACTTTGATGGAGTGAGTTAGGAATAGCTCTTCTATTATAGGGATGAATATTCCAGCCAGAAGGTGGGTTATAGAAAAGGTATCACAATTTCACAACTCTGTTTTGTGGACTCCTCCATATTTGAGGGCCTTAAATAAACTCTGGGACAGCCATTTGGACTGGACCTCTTAAGAGACTTAAAGAGATGCTTAGTTGCTCATAGGCAATGAATGCCAGATGCATGGGAAAATCGAGCTACACCAAACAAAAAATTTTCAAGTGGCATGGACAAGTTTCTAGTGAGGCACAGTGCCTCCAGCATTACTAACCAGCTGCTGCAGAGTTTTTGGGATTGAATTCTTGTACATAGGTATTCAGTTCTACCTTATTTCTATATTTTATCAAACCCCAATTGTATTTTATTAATTTATTTTTATATATGGTCCCAAGTCCCTATTGAGATTGTGCTCTTTTCATGTTTTAACACCTAATTGTCCATTAAGAAACCTTCAAGAAATAACTGAGTGCTAGATGACTCCTTCTAAGAAAATAGCCCTCAGAGATCATCTAAAAGAGGATGGCCTTAAGCGTACTCCCTCATCTCATACTCAGTTCTGTACAGCTTTTCCACTGTATGGTTACATAGGAACAAAGATCTTCTCAGGTACTATTGCTTCATACTCAGAACATTGGACACTTTCCCTATTACACTTTCTGGCTTTTTTTCTTTTTGCGTATGGAGTCCTTACCTAATTTTATAAAATGTAAGTAATGCACTAAACTTAGTATGAATATGAACATATACTTTGTTAAACTCAGGCACAGGTTGCCCAGGGAGGTTGTGGAGTCTCCATCCTTAGAGATAGTAAGAAGATATTTGAACATGGTCCCAAGCAACCAGCTATAGGTGGCCCTGCATGAGCAGGGGGGTTGAACCAGATGACTTCCAGAAGTCCCTTACAACCTCAACCATTCTATGATTCTGTGGAACATACAGTGAAGGGAGTCTGATCTGAAGACCCAATTACTATCCTTTCCCTTCCCCCAAACCTTTTCAGCTGACTTGAAAGTATCTACAGAGAAAAAAAAATCGGTCTCAAAACCCAAGTTCAGCCTGTGGAGCAGAATGAAAAAGCCCATCCTTAAATCCAGAGCCTGATGGGCAGCTCCCAAGCAGTCACACTGAGCTGGGGGACCAGCAGCTGATCCATTCCACCTGAGCAGTCAGGACAAAGCAAGATAGAAACATCTAGCAAAAGATTTTTTTTGTTGTTGTTTTTTGTTTTGGTTTTTGTTTTTGTTTTTTGGTGGGGTTTTTTTGTTGGAGAGTTTATTGCTTTGGTTTGAAATTGTATTAGACTGGGAGGACTTTATATTGCTTTTCATAAAGAGAACTGCAAAGAATAGATACAAGATTATCAGTGCACTTCAGAGGTTGTCTTTTATATATATCAAATTGGTCCAGTGTAAGATTTTAGTCCCTACAACTCAAGCACTGCAGTGCCTAATGCCAAATGCAGTCCTAGCTGTCCACTTCCCTTTCATAGTGCGTGGGGAGAAGCGACTGCCCAGGAAATCCAGTGTGCTGTGAAGGAGCTGCCTTGTGTGGGCCAGAAGACATGGGGGAATAAGCCTGGGATCCCTCCTCAGCTCTCCAGTGTGTGAGTGGGTGTCTTGGAGTACTTCCTTAGAAAGCACACCTGCCATAGCCTGGGGAATTCACCGCCACGTCTCTTACTGCCCAAGAACGTAACTAGAAACACCAGACCATAGGCAACAGCCAGCCAGGGAAGTAGTCTCTGCTTTAACTACTTAACAAGTAGTTAAACTTGTATGGCTGCTCAGACAGGATAATAAGATTCACTGAAGAACAAACAGGCAGGACCACAAGAGAGAAAATGAGAGCAAATCTTCCTCTGCAGCAAGACTGGTGAGGAATGAGGTGGGAGAGTCACATCTGCTTTATAGATATAATGTGGAGATGAAGTAGAGAAGAGATTCTCTGATTAAAAATGTCTTCAGTGCTGAGGACTTGGAGGACTTTCAAGGTTTAACCTTGAAAATGTGTCCTGTTTTGTACCTATAACTTTTTTGCAACAGCAGCAGCTAATGGGAAACTTGAAGTTACAGATGAGCTTTACGTTATTTGTAGAAGTAGAAAACACAGGCTCTTATCATCCAGGCTTGACTGAACTGCTCAGTTCCTGAAAATAGGTCACAGAGAGAATCTGCACTAATTAGGAAAAGTTGGCAAAAACAATCATTGCAAGTTAAAAATGTGTGTCAGATCCATTTCACACGCATAGTTGATCTGGAGGTGATGTAATGAACAGGTTTTGTACCAAAACAGGACATACTGAAGAGGATGACTCAATTCTGGGAGCTGCGGGGAACAAGTTAAATCAGGTTCACTTTGCAGAGCAGCAACTTTTGCCGACTCCTCAAGAACATAAAGTAACTGCAGCTGCACCTTCCGCAAAGGCCCCACAGCATATTGACATCTATCCATGCAGTTAAAATTTTCCTTCTCTTCTTATGTCCAATTTTCTGTTTGATGGATTTAAACTGCTACTTCCCGTGGCAGAATTCAAGAGAGGACTTGAGTGCTGCTGAGTCAGATAATGTACTGGCCTTGAAGTATTTGGGATGCAAAACAAGGCTTGTGACAGGCATCTGCCAGGTTTGTACAAACTCAGGTATGAAGCTATGCTGTGCCTGTGGAGAATGAAGTATATTGGGCTGGAGAGCTATAAAACTGATGTGTGAGCAGGCCAACATTAGAGTGGTCAGCAGGAAGTGGGATACCTGACCAACTCTGGGCATTCAATATGAAGCTGTAGGAGGTTCCTGGACTCTGTTTTGGGGCCCAGACGTCCAACATTAATCTCTGCAGTGCATACGTTTGAGCTTGTGTAACTTGTAGACATTAAACCCTCTGTTTCATCTTCTTCTTTCTCGGACTAAGCAGCCTCTGTTTTCTGGACATATTTAATTACAGGCCCAAACCACTCATGTATAAAAGCAGGAATGGAGGGGACCATCAAGCAGACAAGTGTGTATACAGCAAGGCTAGGTGCCTGGCCAATTATTTAGTCCTTGTCTAGGGCAGGCCTGTGTTCAGATTGGTATTTAGAGCTAGTCTTTGTCTTTTCCTGCATTTTCATTACTTTGCTAATGAAACAAATGAGTGATTAATTTATCTTTAGTGTTAAACATGTAATCATGCAAAGAGGGTATCAATATGGAAGGAGAATTTGAGTTGGTCTTTATGTGTGTGTTCCAAACTGCTGAACTCATTTGATATAATATTACTGACTTCAAGAGGCTGTAGGATTCTCTGTCTTAGAGAGTATCTGGATGACAGGAGAAGCTGTGTTTCTTTTATTAACTTCCAGCATTATTTCACTACATGAATCATTTCAGTATGCAAAGCTGTCATGAAAATTTGCAAGCCTAGGCTCACAGTCCTACTCACCCTATGTTTACTATGGTGAAAAAAAATAATCATACCTTACTCACACATCAAAAAACTGATTACCTCAGGCAAACAGAATCTCAACCAGCTTGTTTTCCATTAGCTCTTTTAAAAAAACAGACATAGTGAGAAAATCCTCTGTCACTTTTCTTTTTAGCAGTTTCTGTGTTAACTTAAGTTATCTTGAGTCAACCCAGGAACTCACTGAATGTGTGGCTACACCTTATCTTGAACTGGGAAGAAAGGGCTTGATATTCCTATTTAGAAAGGAATATAATAAGTCTATATCTAATGTTTAGAAAGCATTTTATCTAGATGTTTCTCTCACTGCCAGAAATCTCATTAACCTTTTTTAACATGGCAACTGAAATAATAATGTGGATATGAAATAACTATTCTGAAAATGAACGTTTCAGAGCTCCTATATTGCACAGCTCAAACTGGGGATGTTTGTTGTGGTTGATTTTGCCAAGGGAGTATGAAGCTAATGCCTTTTACAGAAAGCAGGCTCAAAAGTGGAGAGAAAATTAAGCTCTGGTGAGAGCAGTTTTCTACTTGTAAATATTCTGTATTCTCTTTGTTAAGAAAAGCGTATTTCCCCTCTTCAGCTATGCCATCAGTAGCTCATTCACTAAGATATTAAACCAGACATTAAATGGTATCACAACATCCCAGCCAAAGCTCATTTTCAGAACACAGCCTGTGAAGTGGCTTTGCTGGATCAGGGCCCTTGTTCCATTTAACTTCAATTCAGTTACCTGAGACCTCACCTCATTCTCAATCACTGTGCCCTGCCACAAAACTAAAATTTTCATATTGCTCTTCATAATTGTTCAAGTCTTTCCAAAGTCCAACTCTTATATACCAGCCAGAAAATATCTTTCCTTCCATCTTAAATCAGACTAAGCAGTAAGTCTTTTTAGTTCTTGTTTTTCAAGATGAATTCCTGGTGAGTGAAAGAAAATAAGAAGAAGGACATAGGTTCAGTTCTTCCCAGCATCACACTTTCTCGCTGCAGGTAAAGCTGTGTAGCTCCTGGGGTGGCCAGGAAGAGAAGGCAGGAGGTAGCTCTTGTAACTCTGATCCATCTCCCTTCCTTCCCCCTGACACCAGGCCGTTAAGGAGCAGAGCCCAGGAGTGGCATTTCCACCACTCTTGGCTCTAGCATTCTGGCCCATGGAGTGTTCCATCGCCACTTTACTGCACCTCTGCAAATGTCATGCTGCCCTTAAACCTTCCTGTCACACTGTGCCCCAGGAAATGACCCCACCACCAAGCCAGGGTCAGTCTCTCTATCCCTCTGGATTCCTTCCTGCCTGTAGCTTGGACCTGTCACATTGACACAATATATCCACAGATCTCTCTTCCCTCAAATCAGCCAGGGATAGGCTCCTGCCTGTTTGAGAGCTGGAAGAGCAAAAGGCTGGATGCCAAATGTCTGGATTCCAGCTGGGGACTTCAGGAAGCTCCATTGCCTGAGCAGCCACCTCATGGCTAAGGATGGAAGAGATGGTGGTCGTAGTAGGCATGTCATGGAAGCCCAGCTCAAAATGCTGTGCTGTGTGAAATGTTGCAGTGCCATGAAAAGTGGCTTAGATTATGAAAATTGAAAGTCCTTTATTACTGAAAGTGATAAAAAAGTAAAAAATACCAGAACCTGTAATTTTGTTCCTTTTTTTTTAGTCCTCAAAAAGAAGAAACTAGAGTTGACTTTGAGAAGAAAGCAAAGAATTAAAGTTGTACTGCTCAGACACTTGGACTGAACCCAGCCAGGCAGATGAGGCATTAAATGAGAAGTCACATTTTAAAAAATCTATTCTGCATAATATATGACAAAAAAAGAAATGTGATTCAACATGGTTACTAAGTTTAATGAAGAAGACAACACATAGACTTTAAAGAACAAATTTCTCAAGGTATAAAAATAATTGAAGAGAGGCAGTTCTACCCATAGTCCTATGGCAAAGTTTTTAAGGCTTATTGCATGCTGTATTCAGTCCACTGTAGCCTGTAATCTTCTCAAGATGAAAGTTGTCTGAGGATAGAAAGATGAAGTAGATGAGGAATAAGGTCTTGCAATACAGTTTAGAGAAAGAGAGAGCCATGACTTTCTGAGTTCTTTTTGCTTGGGATATTTTTGGCTTTATGTACAGACACACAGCAGTCTCCAGTGTGCTTTTGCATTAGCCTGCTGAAAGTCTTCATGCACAAGTATTAACTGAACTTTTGGAAATGAATATTCATTATGTTTCTTGCTTCTCCGTGATCCTTGGGGAACTTGTAATGAAGGAGCATGTAGGAGAGAAAGGTAACTTTATTCTCTCTTTCTGCAAGACCCTCATAAATGGCTTCAAAGCAAGATGAAAGTGCTTTGTGCTCAGTCACCGATAAGTTTAGTGCCACTGTGTTCAAAAGGATCCTTCTGCAAGTTAAGCTTCAGCTCACGGAGGGGGCAAAAGTCTCATTGTGTGTGGGTGTCATTAATTATGGCAAACACATGCAATAATCTCCTTTTTTATTGGTGACTCATACTGTGAGGACAAATAAGATAATTTTCCCCACAGTACTAGGTAAGAAGAAGAGACTGCTGTGCCTTAGCTAAAAGTTCATTAGGATATTGGTGTAGATTTTAAAATTGAGCATACAGGGATGTATATGCTTGTTTCCAGCAGCTTTTCATATTTTAATAACTTCGTTGTATAGTGTGAGGAATTAAGAAAAAAAACCCTTTGAGGGGAGGCTCCAGCATTAAATGAATAACAGTTCCCCTTTGTCCTGAAAATCCAATTCACTTTTCTCCTGCGCTGCCCCCTCCTCTGCATATTTTCCCTTTTGCTGGGTATTTGTGCCTCCACAGTCACTTACCTGCCATTTGACCTCTCCAGGTATGTGATAAGCCCAAGCCACCAGGTCTGTAAAGTCAGTTCAGTCCCTCTTCTGACTCCTTCTGGCCCATATCTGTCCCACCACACTCCCCCCGCCCCCCATCCTCTTCATTCACTGCGTGTTACAAAAGACCATCCTCCCCTGGCAGGAAAGGAAGCGTGTTCCACTTTCTAGGATTCCTGCTAACTGCACTAAGTTGTATCCATCACTCCAACAGCTGCTGTTCCTGCTTCAACAGTGCTGGAGCAGTGAGTGGGGCAACACGTCTGTGTTGCTTTGCTGGCCTGGCTAGTCTGGTGCACAGAGGTTCAGCCACCTCAGCCGGGTACAAATCTGCAGAAGCAGGGCATCCACCAACCCAGGGGTGTTGAATACACCTGTGGGCCAGTGTCACTCTCTGCTGGGCCACCTCAGTTGCAGGGAGGGTCACAGCAGTCGCCTTTCTCTGGTCTATGGCACAGAGTGAGACAGAGAACATTAGGGAGCAGGGAGTTTTGGCTGGCTGCAGGCTGATGCTCTGAGTTAAGGTGACAATGCAGATGTACCCAAAGTGTCCTCCAAGCATCTGGCTAGGAATTACAAGCTTTGGGGCAGAGTGGCACAGGCTTTGTTTATCAGAGGGCAGGGCAGGGAGCACATGGCCTTCTGTCTTTACTGAGAAGTGATGGCACTAACCAGGTGACTAAAGCAAACTCCACATTTGAGAAACAGTTCAGAGGAAGCAACAAACCTTTGAATATAAGGAGCAATGGAGATGCTTTGTGTCTGTGGTATTTACACAGCCTTTACCAAAGCACCTCCTGAGCTTCTGAAGCTCTTCGAGTGGTGGTCCTTGCTGAGGCCTGGTGACAAGAGACAAGTTCTTCAGTGCTCCATTTAGAAACAGCAGTCAGAGGCACAGAAGTCCTGTCTTCTGTTTTAGTTAGTGCTTTGGCCTCAGGAGGACACCAAGCTGTCACTGTGTGCTTTCTGCCTGGACTGAGGACCTGTCAGCCTGTCTGTAATGTGTTTGCTGTACTGAAAGCTAAACATGGGTCAAATGATTTACTGGCCTGCACTGTACCTGGCCAGCTGGGGCTGGCTGCATTCATGCTACCTGAGCATACCCTGGTCCTGTGCTGGCGTTTTGCGTTTCCTTCCTGACAAGCTTGGAGAGAGGCAGTGTCAGAGTCACGTTGCATGCTCGCATGTGAATAGTGGCTTTGTTTACATGCATGCTGTCTAATCCACACTTCAGTTTCAAAATATACCAGAACATATGTCTCCATATAGCCACTTCTATCTTGCTTTGTGGACCTTGAGCTCTTGGAAGAAAAATTAAGCTATTGCTTATGATGAGCAGCTTGCACTGGGCTATATGGGAGCAGTGCTAAGCAGGAGCATCTCCCAGCCACCCAGTGTTCATCTGAAAGTCAGAGCTGGAAGCCAGGATTTGGTAGGCAAAATGTTACACCAGTTCTACTTTCCCAGCTTCTAATGATGCAGACCTTGTTTCCAGTGGCTTTCCAGAGCTCCACTGATTTAGCCAGCATCTATTGCCACCTACTATCTTCTGGTTTCCATCAGCCAAGAGGGATCATGAGGTTATCCTCTTTCAAAATCTCCTTTCCATGGATGGACTTGTAAGTTCTCTGATGATACACAGTAGTTCAGCATTAATTTTCATGATACAAGAATGAAAATTCATTGAGGAAGTAAAGGAAGAATAGGGAAACTTCCTTGCCTATCGGGTCACTCAGAGCATCTTGCTCTCCAATGGTCTCACCTTGTCCACGACCTTGAAGAAGGCAATATAATCATAATCTAGTAGATGTAAGAGGAACAGAAAGGAGGCATACATTTTACATCAGCTTCAGAACTATTTGTCTGAAATAGTTAGGAGAGGTGGCCCAGTGTTCACACTGTGAATTCTTTTTTCCTTTCTTCTTGGCAGGGTTTGTTTTGATCACCTGTCCTGAGCAAAGGACTGCATACATTAATTAGGAACAAAATGTCATCTCACTAGAAAACTACCTGCCATGTGGAAAGTTGTGCAGTGCAACAACATCTATAGCATAAATGCAAATTTAGCTGTCTTGAAGACAGAAGCTGAGAGAGAGCTGGCACAATTGAACAGCTACAAGCCAGCCCAGGCTTGGATTAGTAGTACAGCTATACTTGGTATGTGTAAATTATGGAGATCCTTTGGCAGAACCCCAAACTGTCGTCAAATCTGAGTCTCTCTCCATCATCCCAGTCTTCCTCACAAACAGCTACAAGACTCTTCCCTGTGCTTAATTTGACCTTGTTTGTGAAACCAAAAAGTCTCTATTGACGAAAGGCTTAAACTTCTGCAAACACTGATTAAGGTTGGAGCTTTGCCTTCCATTTCAGGGCAAGTTTGGGCCCTCGAGCAGTGAGCTGTGAGGGAGTGAACAGGATGATCTAAGAGAAACAGGCTTGGTCCATGATATGCCCAAGGCTGGAGGCCAAAGGCTTTCAAGCATTGAAGTGTGTCACTGGTAGATTACATATATCCTGTCATAATTTACAGGGGCTTTAGAGCACTAATCTCTAAAGAACACACAGCATGAGGAATATTTGTAAGACTAGGAAATCTACTAAATTTCTCTGTTTATGTCATATAAATAAAACATTTTTTTAAAGTCATCCCATACAGCTGAAAAATAGTAATAGTAAAGATAGTAATAATAAACTGACTTTTCAGCCAGCTTTTCCTCTATAGAGATACAACAGCAAGGTACTGTGGTGGTTCCTTAGTGGCTGAGAGTAATGTGCTGTGAGCACCACAGCTGGGCCAGAGACGCTAAGAGAAGCATCCTTTTCCTCCAGCTGCCTCTGCACACTCTGATCTCATCCATTAAGCCCAGTTAGTAAACCAGCAGAAAACAAGATTAAAAAATAAAAATAAATTCTTAAAAAATCAACGCACTGTTAAATATACTGTCGCTAAGATACAAGAAATGCTTCTGAAAAGTTACTCTCAGAAAGGACATCATCTTTTTTCTTCCATTTCAGGGTGACTTGACTTGTCCTCCTACGAATGTCATTTAAGAGACCCTGCTGAGCAAGAATTTAATCTGAATACATTTCAGTGCTAGCTGAAAGCTCACTTTCTTTATACCATTATCAACATAGTCCTGCTTATTCCAAAACAGCTCAAACAGAGTGTCTCATAGAAAATTTTACTTTAATTTTTTTCCTGTGAGTGGATTAAGATAAAAATGCCTCGGGAAGTAGAGCTGATGAGAAATATAGGTGTTGTTTGTACAAGAGTCAAGGCAGTATTTCTGACTGCACTGAGTAGCATAATACTGTCTTCTAAAACAATGGTTCAAAAGTTACAGACAGATAAAAAAGCATTTGGAGTTTTGACTATCTGACCTGGTTGATTGATAGACACAGAAACCTGTTTTGCCAGCAGAACAAAACTACCAACTCTACTAACATTTCGAGCTCCTTTTGATATTCATCTGTAACAGTAAAGATCACATGTTGTTGATTTAATGATAATATATAAAATCTAGACATCTCAGTGCCCAACCAGGATGATAACTACTTCATCCTCACAATGCTGAACCTACAATGTCAGACTAAAGCTGTTTGTTTTTCTTAACAGAGCACATAGTTTCTAAATATTTGCTTAAATCTCTGGGGACCTGACATTCTGTCTTGACCAGGAATAAAAAAATTAAAGCTGTCAAAAGAAGACGATGAAAAGCAAGCGACAGATAAGTGTAGGTTTTAGAGCGGCTTGACACCGTGCCAGTTCCTCCTCTATTTTTGTAAATATGCTGGCTCGTGGTCCCTGGGATTACTTGTCAATAGAGTATTGACTCCCTGGATAATGCCTTTCCTTAGTCTTACTTACATGAAAACTTTTTTCTTTTTTTTTTTGCCATGATATGTCACATCATCTGGGTGTTAGAAAAGATTGTTCTTCTGTAAGTAGACTGTAGCATATACAGCAAAATGTAAACTGAGCACCTTCTACTAGAGGCAAATGTACATAAAGAATTTCAAGCATTACAATTAAACCGCATTTCTGAAGTTTAGCTCATAGTGTTTCCACTGAGAACATCAAGTGCTTGGGCATATGGCATCACCAGTGAATTATGACACTTGCCTATGTTAATTGTCATAGTTATTAAGTCATTAAGTTATCAAGAGTTACTAAGAAGTCACTATGGATCTCCTAGGTTGATCTGCTGCATTATACAGAGCAGAGATTTCAGGGATGGCTGCTTCAGGTCTCATAGTTCAGACTGAAACAGAATGTGTTTTTCAGAAAAAGGTCCAATATTGGTTTAAATACTTGCAGTGCTAGAATCCCCCCAAACCCAGACAATTTTTTTTTCTGGGGGCAATCACCAATCTCTGCAGAGCTGGCTGAGATTCTGCTCCACAGCAAACAGGCTGTTTATGGCCAAAACAGCCAGCGTAACCTAAACAACTATTGCTTTTTTGTTGCACAGACATTTCTCCTCTCCTTTGCAAGATAAAGTTTTGACAAGACTAGAATACTGGATGCAGCATTTTGCTAGTTAGCAAATCATCATTTACAATGCTGAAAAATTTCAAGGATATTTCATTCTGGCTTTGTGAGTCTTTTGTTTAAGTTACTCACATTGAAATCCCTCACAGGGATGCTGATTTTTCTGCCTGCATGTTACCAACAGCTGTTTATGTGCTTGTGGTCGTGTTTACCAAAGTGATATACTGTTCTGTGGCAAATATCAACATGCAAGGCTCTTTCTGCCTCCACAGAGCAGATGTAACCATGGGTATTTATTTTCAAGCTGTTAGTGATTTGGAGAGAAATGGTCACATGCTCTCAGGCACATGGTGGGACTCCTGGGGATGTGCTGTGCAGGGCTGAGATTTGGACCTAATGACCCTGTGGGTCACTTCCAACCCAGCATATCCTGCAGTTCTGTGATTTGATGTTTGACACGGAGACCCACACAATTTTCCTTTTTGCCTTCTCTGTATTTCTTCAGCAGGCTGTGGGACACTGTTAGTCTAACCATCCAAATAATCCTACAGGTCTGAAAAACACCAAGGAGCTAGAATTTAGGTTCTTAAAGCTTTAATTCCTCTTGCAAATTATTTCTTTGTTTCCGTTATACTCCTTGGCATCTGGGTCAGTTCTTGTTCTTTACATCCTGAGTTCAGGTGAAATGGGTGCTAATTTTTACCTTTTTGCCAGGATGCAATGGAAACTGGGACAGGGGAGTCAAGAGTCAGGAGTGTCCCCAGCACTGTCTGTGCTGCGCCAACAATTTCCATCCCACGGGGTCTGACTGTGAATAGTTTTAATCTTCTTCTGATTACAGAGCAAGCTCCAAAATTGTCTCAATATTCCCTGCTTCCCACACTCCTCCGAGGGCACGGGCTGTGCAGAAGGGCAATGGCACATGGCCACCAGCACAGCCTCTCTTTCTCAGCTTAAAATACATTCAGCTGTGCCTCAGCCAGCGCTGGGAACCCCTCAGCACCCTTCTGCTGTCTGCTCTCCTCATATGGGATGATTTGCTTTGCTCTTTCTAGCAGAAGACATACCCCAGGAGAGCTCTCCTGCTTGACCAGCAGCTGTCCTAAGTCAAGCCCTACTCAGGGTTTCCAGCTCCAGTATCCATGCTGGCAAGGCGGCTCCTCTGCTCTCCTCTCTCCATAGCTGGTTGTGTCCCATCTCATGAGTGTACCTGGTGAACAGTAAGTGCTCAGCCTCACTCCTGTTTAGTTTAATGTAACTGCTTGGTTTTCAGATACAAAGGTTAATCTCGGGCCTTATTGAGCAGACCCATCAGATCTGCTACTTTTGGTCTGGTCAGGTCTTTTTATTCCACTGTATGGATGAGTTGATACCTCCAAAAGCCTTCTGAAATAAAAGGCTTGAATTTATTATGTAAATATGTATTAGATAAACAAGGTTTACACCAAAATATGCATGGAGGGAGAGGCTTTCCAGAAAAGGACACATAAAAAATTTCCTTTGAAAAGCACCCTATCATAACGTGCTATTTCCCTCTGATGAAAAGGTGCCATGTGAAAACTGGCCTGGCTCCACACCTTTTTTTTCTAAATATTCATCATGGAAATGCTCTATTTGAATATCCAAAAAGAAACCCAGATCAACTTCAATATTACTAGTTGATACCAGCTTGTAACCACTGAAAATATGTCTTTTCTACTAATCCCATGTGGAAAAACCTGTAGTCCATTATCCTAGCAGTTACGGGGATTCCCAAAAAGACAAGATTAGTGCAAAAAAAATTCTCTCTGATGTGTGTTTTCATCTTTCTAGGTCCTATTCATAAAACAGTTCCGAAGGCACTCTTCATGAACTAGAGTGGTTCCAGCAATAATCCTCTCCTTAACCTTATCTGACCTAGCTGGCAGGGTTGGCACGTGTTTCTGTTCCTTAAAAGCATGAAGGCAGAGAACGTACCTCCCAGCGTTTGACAGAGTGCTCTTGATACCATGGGTGTGTGTCTCATTAGCTTCCCAGGAGCTAAACATTAGTAAATGTGATCATCAGAGGAAAATTACAAACCTGATTAAATGGTTCCAGGCACCTGCTGCTTTGAAGAAGGCGTTGTGCCTATCAAAAAGAGACAATTTCAATTCTCTTTTAGGACAAAACAGCATTTAAGGACACAAAGTGTTGCTTCAGTTGGTACCTGTCTGTGCATGATCTTAACTGAGCATAATACTGCTCTGACTAGTCACAGCTGCTCAGGGCATTGCGGGGGAACACCTCCAGACAAAGCAGGACACAGGTGCTTTTCTGCAAGTCCCTTCCCATTCCCATTCATAGGCAAGTTGCTGCTGAGGAAAGATCATGGACCTGAGATAGAGAATATGTTACCAGCATGGAGACAGAGGACACCTTGCTGTGTAGAAGCAATTCATACATGTATGGCCTGGGGCATAAGGAGCTGAAGAGAGGTGAGCAAAGGAGGGTTTGAGAGATAGTCCCATAACCACACAGAATAGTAGTCCAGGATTGCCAACTGCCCTTTGCAATACTCCTCTCCAGTGCTGCGATTTATTATCTAGGATGGCTAACTTACTGGGATGGGGTGATGAAGGAGAAATAGCTGCTACCAAGCAGGCAGTGCCAGCTCCATGTCTTCTGAGAGTAGTCCTGTATAAAAATCCCCACATGCATTTACTCAGGGGCACAAAGAGGGGACTGGGACGCCAACTCTAACTGCACTTCCTAAAATGGAGAACTCTGTTATTTTCACGAGCTAATCGTTGTTCTGTGAGATAAACAAGATGTATTTCCCTGATTGTTCCTGTCTTGACAAATGTAGCTCTTCTTGGAATAAAAAGGGTTATACCAGATCATTAAACCACATAGTTGTCTCAACTTCCTTTAATTAAGGATTGCAGTATTGCTTTTTTTATTGCGTAAATAAAAAATTGTTACAGCTCTGCTCTCTGCAGTTTGTTTTTATTCTATTTCTCCAGCAATGCAGTTCTTTCTGTGAAAACTCAGCAGGGGAGGGAAAGAAAGGGTGAGCACAAGTTCATCTACTTTCAATGAAAGAAATTAAATGTGATTTTAAACAAGAAACCTCTTAGAACTTTTTCCTCATTTCTGATTCAGCTTTTATCAGGAGAAGCACGAATCAGAATTACCAGCCATAAGTACAACAGGAACAAGAGGCTTGGATGATAAACAGGGAATGGATGTAGGAGCACAGCTGGCATCTTCTTTGAGGTCGCACTGGTCCCTCAGAGACTTGCTGTGAAGGACATACAAGCCTGTGGTGTCTACAGAGCTGCCCATGTGACAAACCGTCCATCTGTTCATTGTACCTACTGATAATCTGGACTGATTAGTCTAAACCACAAAGATCTCATGTTGTGAAATGTCTAACTTTTCCATTGTTGTTCCAAGTGTAGTTTGTCTTTCTTGGTCTTGTGCCTACCAGGGATATTTAAATTGTAACAGACCTGCTACTGGACATGCAGTGCAGAAGATCTTCTTAATGAATTGACTCAAAAGCTCTTGCACACAGGGTGTTATGGTAAGTTAGTAATGCCTATTCTGGATCACTGGCCTTCTCTAAATGCCATTATGTTCACTGCAGCCTCAGTTGGATTCAGCTTTCGGTGTACAGCAAGGGATGACGTGGTAAGACTAGTCTTTTGCTACTGTGATGAAGAGAGACACTTTTGGAATTATGCCAGTATGGCTTCTCCCCAAAATCTCTTGGAAATCACATCTGGCAGAGGTGAAATTCACATAATAACTGCATTGAAGCAAAAGCTCTTCAACTTTCTCTACCTGAAATTACATTCATGGAAGTCAGCCATGAAAAGCAACTACTGACCATTAGAGGAAAGGAGGATGCCTGGAGAAGGTAGACAGCACAAGATGTGTTGGCTGTGGCTGGGATAGAGTAAATGATCTACATAGCAGCCCCCATGATGTGGTTTGGGTTTGTGACTAAAACAGTTGACGCCACCATATTTTGTCCATTAATGAGCAGTGCTTGCACAGTGCTGTTGCTGTCTCTCTTTCCCACTCTGCCCCCTTCCCTCCAGTGAGTAGGATGGGGGTGAGTAAAAAATCTGACCCCCTGCGTGACCCAAACTGGCCATAAGGTTATTTCCTGTGAGATGATGCCATGCTGAGCACTAAAAAATGGGAGGGTTGTTTTCCAAATCAGTTGTTGCTCTGAGACTACCTTGGCACTGTTCTCTTGTAGGAGTTGGTGAATGAATGCTGTCATGTTGTTTTTCCTCCTTCCTTCACTTATTAAACTGTTCTCATCTCAAACTATGAGTGTTCTTGCTTTCACTCCTGTTCTCTCTCTTGCCCTGATGAGAGGATGTGTGGGTGCTTAGCTGCTGGCCATGGTCAACACACAGTAACTGTCCATGTCTGTAGTTCTCTTTATGCAGATGGCTCAGGGAGTGCTGATGAGCGCTTACCTGAGATATGGTTTGGCCTTTAGATGGTTGCAGAGCTCACTTCAGAGCCTACGTACCCAGCTTTCAGCCAGCACACCCACAGGAGGTCAAGCGTATCTGGGATAAAACCATGGCAGTCTTTTGTCTCTAGCAAGAATGCATTTACACCACATTATTGAGTCACTTCACAGGTGACTACTGAAACAACGCCCTCCAGGAAATACACTTAACGGGGGTAGCACAAGTATCACACTGCTGAGTTTCTTACAGCAGGGAGTGAAGCTACTGCCTTGGGCAGTGCTTGAAGATATCCGAAGCAGAGCTTGCTACTGCTGTCCCCAGACCTCATTTCTTCCATGCTGTTGCAGCTTCAGGTTTCTGTCCTGTTGCTCCTTCAGTCTTGTCCCCTAGTCCCATCCATGTGAAATGCAAGCTACAAAACACTATAAAAAGGGTCACCAAAACTCAGGCTGCAATTTGATTGTGGATGATTAAAAAACTTCATACTTAATTTCGTGCAGTAGTATTTATTTCTTACAACTTATATGTTTCTTTGTGAAGTGTTGCTGCAAGTTCATATAATAGTGAGTGCTCATCTGCCTCCTGAACTATTTTAAGTCAGCCATTTAACATACGTTTCACATGAACATCATGTTACTCTTGCTATATTAAACAGCTAACAAATTATTACAAAGTTTTTGAAATATTTATACTTGTCATATTGAGATTAGGTATATCACAGTGGTGTGTGGTCATTCCAAGAAGTCAGATTGTAACAAAATCATATCTCTCTTCAGGATCATCTCTTACCTCTATTTGTAGCAGAAGGCAGCAGAAGGATAGCCATAATGATGAGTAGTCTTGCAGTCTGAGGAACCAAAATTAGTCAAAACCCTGAAGGAGAAGAGCTGCCTGTAATGAAATATCAGACCAATCAAGATGCTGGAGGGAGATGGTGTTACTGGTAGTTGTGAATTCAACGGGGAGAAGCTATGCTCCTTTGATAAAACAATTTAATGTTGTTCCAAGGAGTTTCAGTTAATAACTGAACTACTTTTATTAAAGTCAACAGAAAAATAGGGGGAGATTGGTAGTTGCTATATACAGCAGAAATGTCTTGTTGATTATAGACCCAGAAGCAGGTTAAGTGCTTGATTTAAATATTAAACAGAAGAGTATTATATCCAGTTATCAGCTGTTTAATAAGAATTATTTTAAAGGCATTTGTAAACAATATGCAAAATCACAATAAGAAAATACTAAACAAGTGTAGAAATTGGCTGGGTTAGTGAAAGCAAAGCACAAACTCCTCAAGTTTCAAAATGTATAGTTGTCCAACACAAGGATTGGGGAACTTCTTGTTTACCTGCATGTGAGGAATGTGCATTTGCAATTAAGAAACAAAAAAAGCAACAGTTTTAAGGACCACTTGGTGGTGTTTTACAGCTCAGCAGCAAGCCAAGCACCACAGGCTGTGGAGCAGTAGTTGAAAGCACTGGTCCTTTGGACAGTCAATCTAAGCAGAACTGTCCTGCCCTAGGATCTACCCTGGACAAGAATATCCTCTGGCCCTTGGTAATTTATGTTGTGGGGAACTGAATTCAGATTCCAAAAGTCATGAGCCAATGTCTGAGACTTCAGTGTCAAACACCATAAGCTGTGTTCAGGTATCTATAGCTGCGTATGAAGCTTCATTCAGGGAATGAGGAGCATTCCTTGCTGTAAGATGGAAAACAAAGAGATGTTTGAAGTCAGTTCTCTTTTTTCTCCTACTAACAAAATCCTTTCTACTGAACTCTTAACACAGACAGTCAAAAATCTTAAACAACAGACTCAATGTTTAAGAAACAAGCTCTCAGAAGACATAATATCCTATGGAGATTTATTTTGGCAGCATGCTGTGAAATAGCTTGAGTTTTGCTGCAGCAGGATTTCAGCAAAAGCCTAATTACATCTACTTCGAGACTGGGTACCCAGTGAAATTCTCCATAGGTACAAGGAAATCATATCCCTACCAGACAGAAAGCAATTTTCTCTAATCTGAAAATAACAATGTGAAAAGGGGGTCAGCAAAGAAAAGAGACATGTAAGAAGAAACAGTCAGAGTCTGATTAGAGAGGGGAAGGAAGCCAAATCGGTACAACATGGCCTAAGGTACAGATCCCTGCTTGTGTACTCACCAGATGGAGTATTGTCTTCAATTTTAGCATTAGTAAGACTATTTAGTTTTCACTATAAAACAGTCATGATACTTCACAATCACCTGCAAAGGGTTGCATTGACAGAGATTGATAAAATGCTATTAAATTAATAAATTGAACCCTCCAGCAAAAAGGGATATGCAATTAAAGACTGCATACCAGAAAACACACATCACCAGCTGTCTTAAAGCTATGCTAGCATTTGAAGAAAGTGTGAAGTACCATTTAAATTCCTACAGCAATTAATCAGTACACCCATTTCCCCTTGGGGGAAACAGAGCTGCCCTTAATTCTCCATTTCCATATTCAGTGAGAATGAGGGTAAATACCCCAGGAGCCTATTACCATCCCCTCCCAACCTTCCCCAGCCCCCTGTCAAAAGTAGGAGCAATGAGACTGAACACAGAAGTTCCCTGTGGCTGTGTTTCTGAAATGGCAGCTGGGCAGCAGCAGTGTCCAGGCTGGATGGAAGGCCTGCACCAAGGTTATTTCACATCCCCGAGAAGTTTGTGCAATAAGATATAGCACTGTGGTAGCCCCATTGCTGATAAGGGTTGTCACAAATACAAAAATGTATTGAATAAACAGCCACAGAAGATGTTTCGGCATCTCCTGTGAAAATATTACTTAAAGTGGATCTCCACTCGTGGCCATGGACTACCTTTATTCTTCAGAAAACAACTCCATTGCAGAGGGAAAAACATGAATCACTTATGCAGAAATCTTACATTTTGGGCCTTGAACAAAACCCCTTTGATATAGCAGTTTGGTGCTGTTTGAATAACTTAATCTGAAAGAATCAGGCTAATTTCAGTCATTCAGAGATTTATTTTTCTTCATTTGTGGCCACCTGCACAACTTGCTGTCTTTCAATGGGTTGTGTCTTCATCTGGATCTTAGTGAATGACTCATTTCTGTTTGATGCATTCACTTTGCATCTCATATCTTCTGAAAGCATGTATTTAATGAAACTGTGTGTAATACTTCAGTTGTTTGTTTTAAAAATGCAGCCCAAGCCACAAAGGATATATTCCTAAAGATGAAAAAAATTAAGATTGTAAGAATGGTGAATATTGTCATGTAAAATCCAGAAATTTTGCACTGTCAAACGGGACTGCTGAATATAGGAAGCAATTTGAAGATTCTTACCTCAAGCTATCCTTGTGTGATTAAGCTGGCGTAAGACTGGCTAAGAGAATGAGTCATGTTATTTCACGGCACGCTTGACGAGACACATCTGTGTTGTGGGGCTATGGATCAGAAATATCTTGCATTCTACTATAGCAGCATTCACAGAGTTGCACTCAGGTTCCAAGAGTGTTCAGGGAAAAAAATGTGAATACCAACGCCTGTGCTGCCAGGGCACTTGACACAACTAGGAGGTAAGAGACAGTACTGTACAATTACCTGGCTGGGTGGCCAGCTTCTCAACACTAGGCATTGGCTTTTGGGTACTGAACTACAGCAATTTGAACCGGTTCTTGATTCTCAACACGTGTAGCAGTTCCCTCTTAAGACTGAAGCCTCTTTATGGGACCTTGAATCGAGACACTTAAAATAGTAGCCAAATTGAACCACCAGACCCTACGGGGCTAATGGTACACATAGCCTATTTTGAAAATCTTTGCTTCACCATTTTATTGCCATGTAGTTCCAGTCTAAGATGGATTTTGTCTTCAAAACCTTGAATTAAATAAATCCAACATGTATGTAGGCATTAACATTTTTCTCTTTAGCATTCCTCTTGGTCCTCAGATTTTACCTCTAGTGCCTTTTCAGCTTTTAAAACTAGAGTTTAAAACTCTTAAAACTAGAGTCATGTAGAGAAATTCTAACACTCAAAGCAGTCCTCCATGCTCAGCTTTCCTCCATGCTCAGATTAGTAGTAAAAAGAATTTACATTGGTAAGATATATTGAAAACCATTTACAGGTTTTTATTGTTCATGAGATACGGAAGAAATCCTGAAATTTGTCCCACCCAAATAGTTTAAGTATCAACTGCTAACGTGACCTTTTGCAACTGATTCTTTATCAAGAGGATTATAAGTTACGATTCATGGACTGATGAGGAGTAAGAATTCTGTGTAATTCTTTGTAACTACATAAGCTGCTGGAATGAGATTTTAGATCCACTGTCACTTCTGCTGCACAGCATGGTTTTTATAGCATCACTTTGGAGTGATACCCGAAGGGTTTATTGTACAAACTATTTAACTTAACTCTGTGGACTCAGAAAGCAAAAAAACCCAACCAACATGGAGTCCTGGGATACAATGCAAACTGCACACTGTCCTTTCAGCCACATTTTCATCACGTCAGCTCTTCTTTTCGTCTTATTCATCAAAACCTTTGTGTAGGATTCACAGCACTACATAAACATTAAACCCCTTTTTAGCTATTGCGAAATGGCAGTTCCAACATGCCTTATGCTGGCAGTTTTCTTGGAAGCAACAGTTTCTTACAGCACAGTTGGCACTGCATTTGAAACACTTTTGCCTCTCCTGATGTCAGTCTTTATGAACAGGCCAAAATAAGCATAATCTTGTTCAATCATCCTTCATTTTTCCAATCACAGTAGGAAGAATTGCTGGAACTATTTTAGGACTCTCTAGGCATGGAAGCTGCTCCTGAGTTTGCCCAGTTTGTTAGTGGCTATTACTAACATGCAGCATTTGCCAACAAGTAACGATTTTATTTCTGTGGTTTTGCAAGTGTTTTGGTGAGGGCAGTAAGCCAAGAGAGAAACTGCTGATTCCAGCACACAGTGATCCTAATTTAAACTTAGTAATTGCTGTGAGAAAGGCTTCTAGAAAACTCTTAGTTGTATCACTCCTTGTGTAAGTTTCAGCCATGGAAAAATGGTAAACTTAACAATTGAAATACACTATCACAAATATCCAAGAATGGTAAGCAAATAGCAGATGGATCCTTTGCAAGCCATGTCCTTATCTGAAGGATTACAAACAGTTATGAAGACTGGTTATGTTTCTGTGGAATCATATTGCTTTCTAGAAGCTGATCTTTTAAACCATTTATGCCATATGTTCACAGCCACTCTTAATGGGCTCAGAATAATGCAGGAGAGAGAGTCACACTAAGGTTGGGAGAAGCTGGATCTGTTTCTTCTAACAGCAAGGCAATTCAGCTTAATTTGTAAAGTCTTCATCAGCAGGAAATGCTTCTGATAATAAAACTGGTAGAGTTATATACTCCACACACCAATCTAGGCGTGATGCAAAACACCACATAATTAGCAATCTGTCTAACATTTGGAGCTACAGTTGGCATTCCGACTCCAGACAGGCTCGGTTTTGTGCGTCTCTCCCAGAGACACCAGGCACAGTTACAGGAAGCGTTGTTCTGTGCCTGGAAAGCAATGTTTCACCATTCCAGTCTCAAATCGGAGGGCTAAGTGCAAAACCATAGCATTCATTCTCCTCTCAGTATTGAACAACTGAACTGATTCATCATCTTCTAACAGTAGATACTACCTACTCCTAGGTGGATGTGGCATTCCATCTTTTTTTGCCTGTGGCTTAACGACTTCCCTTGTTTCAACCAGTTTCCTCTACCACTGTAGACATCCTCTCTGATTTCTTGCAAACCTCACTGTCTTTCCTCCTTCAGTCTCATTCTTTGCCAAGGTCCCTTTTGTTGTCTTGCTCAGCTCTGGACCTAATAGAGCAGATGACAATTTCTCCCACAAGCTGAGCAGTGGAATGAGAGAACAATTAAAACACTAGCAACCTGCCTAATGTGTTAGGATCCCTCCCTTGACTTCAAGACATTTTGCTCCATTAGCACTAGAAATAGAACACAAGAAAAAACTCTTGGTGCCAATTCCAGCTGGACTGAAAAAGGTGAAGTGTCAAGAATTGGCTAAATACATAAAATAATTCCCTTTGAACTCCAAAGCAGGCAAGCAGCTGCAAAGTGAAATTCCACTAAAATTTTGGTGCATGTCTCACCCTCCCTTAAAATACAATTGCCATGAGTTTGCAAAATCTCACACGTTTACTTAGAAATGAGCACATGAATTTCTAAGTAAAAAGCATGTTTCTTCTGCTGATGACCAAGTAACACACTGAACTGTTTTTCAGGCTTTGACCTGCACACCACTGCAATTTTTTTAGGAGCTGCAGCCTCTTTTATAAGAATCTCAGCTGACTGGTAAAGGCTTCTCAGAGTTCCTTTCTGCAGCTTCTTGAAATCCTGCAGGAGTGCCAAGGGATCTCCTGCTGACAAGTTGAGAAACACTGCTCTAAATGATTGTTCTGCAGTTTTGTAGCTTGTTTAGAAATAGATTCTACTAGAGGAAAAATACAGCAGTGAGATTACATTTATTACAGTGGTGAGACACTGAAACAGGTGTGGATGCCTCATCCCTGGAACTATTCCAAGGCCAGGCTGGATGTGGCACAGAGCAGCCTGGGATTGTAGGAGGTGTCCTTACCCATAGCAAGGGGGTCAGCCATCTTTAAGGTCCCTTGCAACCCAAAGCATTCCATGAGTCCATGATTACTGCAGATACTCAAGCTTCCCCTAACCCTCCAGTGCTGTGTACTACTGATGGGCTTCAGATCCCAAGTGTGGAAATTTATTGTGAATTTGGTCTAACAAGCTCCACCTGCAGGCAGTGCTCATCAACTCACTGCTGTACTTTCAGTCTCAGCTGAATGGAGTATGTTTGCATGGTACTGCAACTGCAGGATGCTTCAGATGAAATGTGTGGATGGTAAGCCACACAAGTTCGCGTTAGACATAAAATTCAGATTACCCACAGAAGTGCTCTTGTGTGACGCATACTCCAGAACTAGACAGTATCATACACAAATGAGCACTACTCAGCTGTACAGTTGCACTGGCCTTTTAATTCCTGCATGAGAATGACCTCACATGTCATGCTGTGGTCAGACAGAAGTGGCTATTACACCCTTTGGTATGGCAGTGGTGTGCGTGCAGTCCTACTGCTCAGCAGAACATACTGGAGGGAACTGCACACACTCAAGAACAGGAACAGATCCCTTTGCCTACATTTAACAAAAAAGCATTGAAACTGTTTGTGGTACACATAGTACCATAAACATGCAGTATTACACTTCTGCCATCTTTTGGCATTGATGAGTTCCAGCAGATTTTGAGGAATTGGATAAGCTACAAGCAGGTTCACGTCTAAGGCCTGGTGTTCAGAATGTGCAGCTGTAATTGCAGGTAATGAAAGAGCAGAAATGCAGAAAGGTATGGCCCAAGACTAAAAAGAAATCAATTTTGATATCTGAAGTTAAAGATGAAATATATTGCTATCAAGTATTTTCAAGAAAGAGTTCTCTATTTTTACCTTGAAATATACATTTTTATTCCACAGTCTTTAGCTTGATGGTCACTTTCTTGGAAATGAAATGTCAACCAAGTAAACAGTTCACATTTTCTAAACAAGCACTTACCAGAATATGCTGAACCTGGCAATTGTCATAATACTTTTCTTCTTTAGTCTACCCAATAAATTACCCTGTACCATACAGCCTCCATTCTCTTTGCTTCAAACACAACTGATGCGTCGCTGGATTTTACCGAATTCACATGCTCAAAGGTATTATCCTTAAAAATTTTTTATCAGGTCACACAGTAACATAGAAATTGTGAAAATAGTAACAAAATTGTTGTCATCCTTGTACCATCCTATTAGATGAACAACCTCTCTGAAAATCATGAACGATGGAGGGCCAAATGTAGCTCTTGACCAAGCTTAGAGCAATTCTGTTGACTTTAAAAGGAATGCATCTGTCCTGTGAGGTTACTTTTGAGTAAAAGCTGCCTCAGAAGGTTAATGGAAATTAAGCTGTCATCTATTCTAGATTTTCAAAAGGGACAATTTATCCTTTATCACTGGGCAAAAATGAATTTTCCAAAGTATTAATGAATTTCTGTCTCATCCATGCTTTGAAGTTTCGATACCATTCTAAAAGCTTTTTTCTCCTCTGAATCTTTTCTTGTAAGCTCATTTTTTTTTCCTTCTCTAGAATAGCAGGAAGCTCTTTCCAGTTTTTAATAAAGATAAATGGAGCCCCCATGGTTTTTAATAATTGCAATGGAGCACTGTGGTACATTGATGAATTTCCGCAATCACCCGGTGTCATTACGTCTTCTATAACAGGCAGAGATCCATATGAACAAGCTTCATAAATTCTGTAACATTCTGTATTTATTCCCACTGGGCACAATGTCAAATCACTCTGCAGCAAGGCATCTTGATAGTTTTTGAAACTTTCATTTGTTTCTTGAGGCTGCCACCTAGGAAAATAAAAGGGGTGAAAATTAATATTTTCCCCACAGGCACTGCAATGAAAGAATAGAGATATGCTTTAACTTCCATTATTTAAAGAACTGAAAATGCTATCCGTGTAAAAATTTTATATTACACACAGTCTTAACTGCTCTTAAAAGTGTATTCTAAAAATTTATTGAAAATGTCACTGTTAAAAACAGACTGTAAGATGTGGCCCTTTTCGGAAATTATTAATACTTCGAAGTGCAAGAAACAAATTGAAATGCCACTTCAAATCTTCTGCATGACTTGGATGATGCACATGTCAATTTCCTTCACAGCACAGTTTAGAAACAGACAAAAAGGGAGACACTCAACGGACTTTTTAATGACTTTGTTTGGCCTCAAACACTTTAAATCAGTAGAGGTTTGCTCTTCAGAAGTTAGAACGTAAAGCAATTAGTTTAACCTGAATTCACCTACTTGAAGTGCCTCAGTATGTCTGGGAGATAAGAGTTTATGTCACAGACACAATCCATCTCCTGAGACTCTTCATCAGGGCAGCTGAGGTCTACCTAAGCACTGCTGTGCCTGCTATCCAACATTTTATAGGTATTGCTTTTCAAAGTTAAGAAATACAATCAGAACCCTACTCCTGTTAGTCAAAAACAAGTGCGCTGTACAGATTAAATCTACTCTCATGTGGAACACAACAAAATATGGCTGTCTTCTTTCTTCTACTAAAGACATTAAACTCCACAAAATACAAGACAAGTGTTTCTTCTCATAATCAAATATTTGTAAGAAAAATAGATGGTCTTTGATGGTTATATATATAGGAGACTTTTCTATACCAGATTTAAAAATATGCTTTAAGTAAAATATAACAACAGAAAGGCTGTTATGTTATGATGACCTAAACAAAGAGTCTCAGCAATGTTCCCTCACTTAATGACTGATTAACTTTATTTGTACTATTTTTTAACACTCAAGAAAAGATTGGTAATAATGAACCAGGCAAAAAAGTCAGAATATTTTCATGAAGTAAATTAAAGTCTTACTGTTCTCTGGCTGCAATCCAGCAAAGTTTGTCAAGCCCATCCTGTTTCTTCAGAATTTCCATTAGGGTTTCTCTAGAAGAATTCTTATAAACTGTTCCTAAGAAATTACATAGATATGATCTTGGATCATGTAGCATTGACCAGCTGGGTTCTACAACTGGAAAACTTCTGTAGCTGTAAAAACAATGTGTAAGTTAGACAACTATATCAAAGGAAAACATTTTGCAGCATTTCATCTTCACTGCATCATATTTTAAGACTAAAACCACCTACTTGTTGCCAATCCACATCTATAAACACAGACAGATCCACAAGTAAATCAATTCAAGTCCTGTCCTAAAAGTACATCTCTATTCCCTTTACCCCCACCATTCCTATCAGAAAGTTTCCAGAATACTTACATCTTTTTTCAACATTAGAAATATTATATGTGCATATTACAGAATGTCCTTGACTAACACGCTTTTCCACAGAAGCTGTTTTTGATGTAACCACAAGTTTTGACTGAAATGGCCAGGTTAATGGTAACTACAGCACTTACATCTCACCTACCTGAGTCTCAGGGTATGCCTATCAACTGAAAATACCACTGGTAACCTCTCAAAGCAAAATCTAACTTTGATCTGAGTGGACTTCAATAATCTAATCTTTTGGCTACTAAATAGCTTGTTGTACATTATTTGACAGAGCAATCCTTTCCTCATACTTCCCCTGCATGATGAATGTTAATTCACTTAGTTTCTAATAACCATTCGTCCCTTCATGACAAATATTTTTGCATCATTCTGCATCTTCATTTTTTCTCTTTAGTTGGAAAATCTGGCACATTTTCATGCCTTTAACCCTGTTTCTTACAGCCACTGTATGCAAGGGCTGGAAACCCCCATTTTGATACCCAGTTCATCTTCCTCCACCCAGCGTTGCACCCTAGTTTATTGCTGCAAGTGTTGTTGCTTTCTCTTAACTGTCACCTTAATCTCTGCATCTCAAAACTCAACTTCTTTCCACTTAGGAACTTCCAAAGCCATCAATTCTTGGACACCATCAATAATCCAAATTTAGCATATTTCAGAGACACTGTGAACAAGTTCAAGCTGTATATAAAAAAACTCTCTATAGTTTTCCAGCTTGTTGAGCAAACTGGATCAATACAGGATATTGAATTCAAATTCAACACAAGATATGAAAATAATCCTGTATTCCTTTCAGCTTCCATTACCCTGGTAAGCAGCTAAACCACTCTCAACTCTGTTAGTAAGAAGTAAAAATGCATATAGCTGAACCAAACCTTTATTTACTCCACATAAATAGTTTGAGCACTTAACCATAACAAAAATGGTTTTTTTAAGCAAGCTGTTAAGACAGCTTACACTACTGTGATACCGGAGTATAACAACTCCAAACAGGAAGTCTTTTGAGCCATAATGGAGGCTAAAAAAAGTACTCTTTCCTTTCCTGAACAAATAGTACCTGCAACTTTATTACATAAATATCTTTTAAATCTCCACGTCACTGGTAAGTATTACATCAGCAGTTATGATAAATCTCAAGAGCAAATCTACTGAAGAAAGAATAAATAGAAAACCTCAGGAGACACAGGTTCATTTTCTTAAAAGCTTCCTAAACACTAGGATTCCTTTCCTGTTACCATTTTTATTGCTAAATGCAACTTTCAAAGACCCCAATGCCTGATCTAGAAAATGATTGATAAGATCGTATTCTGCCATTTACTTACAATTGTTTTGAACACCAGCAGTAACACTCAGACCTATTTTCCATACCTCACGCATAACTATTAATTAATCAATTGCAACTTCTGTCTATAGCACTTACGTAGCTACTCCTAAAGGCCACTGGAAAATATCTTCTTCATTGACGAACGCATAGTCATACGTAACGAAGAGCAGATTTACAAAGCCCCCGTTTCGTTTCAGGTACGGCTGAATCCACGCGTTGTTGCACTGCTCGTTCCCGAGCAGCACCACTGCCACGTGCTGGATTTTGCGGGTCTCCATCAGTGTTTGTGCGTAGTGCAGCCACTGCGTGGCGTAGGCGATCTTCGCCGGCTCCCTCCCGTTCAGCACCAGCACCACATGCTCCGCTTCCACCGAGAAGTAGCCAGGAACTACAGATGGGCCAGTGAGGAAGCTGAGAACACCAAAATACAACACTAAACAAAGTAAGACAAATTATTGACCTTAATCCTCTAACTAGTCTTACTACACAGTATGTAATCCAGAGATCATTTTGTCTTTAATAAAGTAAATGCAATATACTGCATAATTACTGTGCAACTATAACCACTTCTGTTGTTAGTATCTACTGCTTGGCACAGGAGTAAAGCTGCTTTCATTTTTACTCGGGGAAAAAAAGGATTGACTTAAATAAGATAATTTGTAAATAAATGAGAACTACTACCATACTCAAACCTTGAAATGTGTGTAAATCAACCACCTTTCAAAAAAGAGGACACCTTAAGGTTCACTAAATGTTAAACAGTTTCTTAATTCCAGTAATAACCAATGATTTCTGTATTAGAACAAGAGAGAGGCCCTCCCAAAAACCTGAAGACTATACTAACTCTGTATCATTACAATGGACAGTTAGCTAGTCTTGCATACTATTTTTCTCAGTATTTTGGTTAAGTTTCTGCTGAGCAGAATCGATAACACATGAGGCATCTATCTAAATGTAAACCTAGGCTGGTTGTATGACCCAGGTCAAACCTGAGGCTCTGATATAAGCTAGTAAGCACAAACATTTCAGTTCTAAAATGGCATTTCTATATCTTGCACAATGTATTTAACAAAAGAATTTCAGTCATGTAGCCAAATCATTACATCTTTAATCATTTGCAAGTATCTGACAAAAGCCATTTATGAACTGCAATGAAACAAACCAGTATTTTCCAGCTCCTGCTCTTCAGTTACCTGGTGTATTAACAGATTACTGACTGAACACAAAGAAGTAGTAGTTACACAGCTTGGGCAAAAATGGAGGGGAGAAAACAGTATTTTTTTTTCTAGGAGTCATAAAAGTGCTAGTTTTCTAGGTCTGCTGCATTACTAGTTTTTCAGCTACCAGCAAAACTTAGAGTGAGCGTAAGTTTTAACTCATGAAATGCTGAGACTGACAGCTAGTTTCAGTTCAAATATACTTACGGAGGAAAAAAATCCCTCACAACAAAAGCTGTAAAAACCACTCCAGTGAGGTTATCTGGAGCAGACCAACCCTCGAACACTGAGTTTAAAACTCAGGTGTATTTTAAACCTGAGTTAAGCTGACATGCTGCTGGCTTGGTGGGAGGGGTGTATTTTGGAGCCAATATTTGTAAGACTCATGACTTAGAAACAAGACTTCGAATACATTAAGTCAGATCAAGACTTAAATCTGAAGTTTAACAGACAATGAGAATGGAATCACTGGGATTCCTAAAAGAGAATACCTTGAGCTTTGGAATGCCTGAAATAGGGACTAAGATATGTACATGGTCCAGTGATCATCTTGCAAAAAGAGACTTGGGGAGAAAGGGTTTTTTCTGACACAGCACTTAAGAGACTAGTAACTTTACAGGACTAACAAGATGTACAGGTTAGGAAGCAATGACCTGTGTATAGGAATATATAAAGTTGAACAGTGTAAAATTACAGAGGGGAAAAAAAAGTAACACTGTGCAAGTCTCATAAATCCCATACTTTAATAATTAAAACACCGTCCTAGGGTTGTACTATTAACTCCCAATCAGAACACAATTGGGATTGAGAAACAGAAGAGAGATTACAGAAGCTGCAAAATTGAGAGAGTAGTCCTAACTACTCACATGAAGGCTAGATCAAAGATAATATGAGAAGATTACGTTTTTTGGACTAAATACATGACTTGCTTTCCACAAAGTCCTTGCTTTCCTTACTAGTCATAGATAATCATACAAAAAGATCCTGTTTTAGACTGGGTCTTACAGTGCCCATTCTGAAGGTGACAGCCATTCTGTAACAGCAATGATAAAATTTAACACTTCCAGCAGGAGAGATCATAATAAATACATCCAGGACAGACATATTCATTATGCAATAAAGGAATTATATAAAAATGAGAAAATCAAGAAAAGAACTTGGAAAGGAGCAGTCCAAATCACAAGCAGCTTTCAAGGAGTTTGTAGAGTGTTCAAAAACACTGTATAAAAAGCCTAGGCATGCTGTGTGCTTCAATCCAAAAAATAAACAACGCAGACCCCCCTAGCCCCATATGGTTTAACAGAAAAGTAAGGGAGATTCCCATACCTAACTTATTCGCTTCAGTAGGAAATACAAGGTTGAACACCACAAGTATTATATCAAATGGAGGATTTGGACCTGGATAGCTCTCACTTCAGAGTTCTGAAGGAACACAAATCCAGAACTGCAGAACTGCTGGCAAAGGTGTGCAGTTGTCATTATGAAGAGACATTGTGCTCGTTAAGTGGTTCACCATCTTTTGTAGACTCCCATCTACAAAAACAACTTGAGAGGACCCTGGAGAACAGTCAGTATTTATTCCCTCTCTGGAAGAGTCTGTAATAAACAGTAAGATCACTGAACCTTATCAATAGGTAAGACCACTGATCACATATATGGATAAGCACTGCTGGAAATGAGTTACCCTGTTTCTTTAATCTGATGAAGATCTATGAGCATGTCAATAAGAACACCGATAAAGAGGATCCAGCAGATGTAGTGTATTTGGATTTTCAAAAAGCTTCACTAAAGGGTTTTATTAAAATTAAATTGCCAGAAACTATCCCCGGTGGAATGCTTTGATAGACAGAAACCTCTGCTGACTGACTGAGGCAAGGCAGCACTGAATGTTTATAAAATAGAGAGGGTGTGCCTTGGTGGAATAGAAATTTAGGAAAGCTCTTAACAAATAATAACAGGTAATTATGTGCTCTACAACTAGATAACAGGAGAGAAGGGTGTGAATTGCTTCAGGCCAAAGAAAGTGTTAAATCCTGCTCTCTTTCTTTTTGCATAAATGTGCCAAGATGTTACTAAAATCCACAGTTCCTGCTCCACTCCTGTTTTTAAATAAACGTCACTGCATTCTATGGAGAAGCTGATACTTTCCATATTTTTTAGGTAACTTCTTTGGTGAAAACATGAAGCCATCAAAATCTATATTAATTATGTGTATTCTCCATCATAAATACACAAAATGGGCTTATTCATGCAACTGTGTTCAAGTGGTATTTGGGCATTTCTGTGTCTTTAGATTTGGTATTCTTTAAAAACATTCACCAGAGGTCTATTTTTTAACAATCATTAGACTTACCACAGAAAACTGCAGAGCAGCACATATTCTCCAATACGTCACCTCAGCTAGCTCCCTCTAGCCTCATCTAGTAATCAAATGGAGACAATTTACCTCAGCCAGGCAGTAAACAATTCTAGAAAATCTTTTAACAAGTGAGAAGCCAAAACCATAGATTTCTTCTTCACACCATATATTAATATTTCCAAATTGAGTAAAAAGTAGCTATTTCATTTCAGAAACCTAGTTGTTAAAATAACAGATATACTGCATATTTTCTATACTTTGCACAACAAGTTTCTACTAGCCTGTCAAAAGTTAACCTCTGTTACGTTGGTACTAAACTTAAGCTTAGTATTTTTATAGGATCTAGCATCCAAATTGAAATGAAAATAAGGACTCGATTATTCCTAGTTCATCCAGACACAACAAGAAGGTATGTAACTGCAAGTACAGAAGTCTTTCTTTGAGAAATGCATACCCTAAAGAAAAATGTGATGTTATTAATCACCTGAAACAGACACACTAGAAAGAAAATAACCATAATCAGTCAAGTGACAGACTCATTAAGTACAGCAAATTATTTTCATGTTATAAACGTGAAAAGCAAGAGCTGGAAAAATTCCTATGTCAATACCAAGAAGATAACCTATCTGGCAGAGTATCATGGATTTCTACAGCTTCTGAGATTTTAACTCTGGAAACAACAAAGTCTTTTGCCACCAAGACTGCACTGCAGGCACTGGTCCATATTCAAAGAAAGCATTGTATCTTTTCTCTATATTTGTGAATAGAAAGCTCTATTGCTCTGTCAAGGAGACTACCAAGATGCAGTAGCATCATTCATAGTTGATTCTCTAAACTTGTAGGATCATCTTTTATTTGCAGACAAGGAACGTAGCTTTTTTTGTTGAAGAGTACATAAATTCATCTATTTCTTATGAGAAGATTCTATGGCCTGTATCTACCCTGTTCACTGTTAGATACATTGATAAACTATTCAAAATGATTTACAAAAGTTTTGTGATCACTTAAAACCTCCTTTCAATTCACAATCACGTTTACTTCAAACACTACCTTCAAATTCCAACTATAACCACGTTTATTGTGCAAGAAAAAACCCAGCCTTCTGAAGCAACACACTTTTCAGAAGTTAAACTCACTTAAGAGTGTAATTTATGAATTAAAAGAAAACTTTTTTAACAGGCAGTTCCTGGTGCAAGTGACTAAATGTTGCAGGAGACCTACTTCTGCAGACTGGCTAACTGGCCAAATAGACCTTCAGCTTTCACTGTATCTTCACAAAAAGCCTTAAAATGGTAATAAATAGGGACTCAGAGAAAAATTCTGTATCATTCACTGAATAGTATAAAATATTTTACAACAGTCTTAAAGCACACATGATCACAGATCAAACACCACTGTTAAAGCAAACAGTGCTTTAAGCGTAATGTTCCTTTCCATGTAAGGTTTTGGTTTGCAAATCAAGTAGCTAACCAGAAGCTAGGCCTCACAGATTGCCTTTGTTATAAACAGGAACAAATTACAGTTTTGACATATTCCTATTTATGAGTGAATGAATGGGCCAAGTCCTTTCCCCTGAGTACAGCAGAAACCAAACAGCAAGACACCTTCTTGCCTCACACATGCATGCTTGATTTTGTCAACTGTGAGCCCCCAAATCTCAGTTCTTAACACTTTTCTTGGGGTTGTATCCTGACCTTGCCACTAAGGTCTCTTGGCTGCCCTTTTTCTCAGCATTGGTAAGTCTTTCCCTTTTTTTTTTTTTTAATAACACAAACCATCATAAACCAGATGAAATTGCTCCCTAGTTTTCTATTTTTTAACGGTGACAGGTTTGGACTAGAATTGGTTAGTTTTATCAAGTATGTGTTTCCATGTATACAAGATAATTTTGAATGAGAAGCTGTGTGCATATTCCATAGTTATCAAAACATGCCAAAATTAAAGGATTTGCAACTGTATCAAAATAAACACAACTTTGAGACAGGCAAAATAATGCACCTGAGCAGTGCATCATGTAGTTTAACTTTCCAATGCATTATTTGTGAAAGTTTATACAATTGAAATCAACATAATGAACAATACCTGAAGTATGTTTTTCCTGCTTTTTGGCTTCCTTCTCTCCACTGTGCAGTCACATCAGCTGGCTCAAGGTGCCCTCCAAAAATATGTTGCCAAAGGTAAAGACCTACATAAATGAAGACATGATGGAGAATTTGAATGTACAGATCTTGCCTACTCTACACTCCTAACAAATAAAATTATTTCTGGAAAATGAAAAAGCATCACAACATAAAAACTTGGGAAAGAAATGTCAGAGCTTCTTGCATAATATGACTTGGAATTAGTTAAGATGAATTTTTCCCACACTGGCATTTAAAAGGATTCTTTGGCTGACAAAATGTCAGCAGATGAAGATATCCCACACTACTGCTTCTGTTAGCAACTCTTTCCAGCACACATACCACTAAAAATGAGCAAATATTAATCAGCATTTTAAGGACAAGCATACTTCTCTTAAGCTTTTGTGAAATGCACTAATTGTTTGTGATGGTAATATACCAGGTAATATACCTATGTGTTCTACAATGCTACATGGAAGTTCCACTTTAAACCTGGCATTTACAAAAAAGCTGAAGTAAGAACAGTGATATGTCTTCAGCAGTAGTTAAAGAGCTTGAGAAGTCCCTGGCTCCCAGTTTGTGTAGACGAAATTCATTGTCTTCCACACCAAAATAATTTCCAATTTTATCAGTGGCAGCAGTACTGCAGTACACCGCAATACAGAAAATGCTTTATTTCTCACTGTGTGATGCTTTATTTCATGAAGTGTGGGACAAAAATAAATAATCTGGTTAGGGAAATAAGAGGCCTCTCCTTGTGTTGTACTGTAAACTACACTGGATTAGAAAAGTAACTCTGTTTCTCTACCATCTGAAATATTTTTCTTGACAGATGCAGAAAAACAGCCTTGAAAGGAACTGATACGAAGAAACTGGAGTTCAACTACTCTTATATTGGTATAAATTTGAGTAACAGCTACTGTTTCCTTAATACTCTTCAGGTACAGCTATACATACTGTTGAATCATATACATAGATTTTAGTCATCAGGAAACAGAGACAAGTGCTATACCAGAAAGGTTATATAACCAATAGACATTGACTACACCTGCTTACCAATTGCTGCTTTGCCCCAAATCTGTACTCTAAGACTGGTCTGTTCTAGATGAGATCTTGCATATTTTATCATCTTAAGATTAGCTTCATATCTCTGCTGAGAAGCAGCCAGCTCATTTTTCTCGTCTGCATCCCATGGATTCCACTCTTCGTTTCCCAAGGCAACATGATCTGTGAAACCTAAAAGCGTGAATTACATTTAAAAAAAGAGATCAAATTCACAACTTTAGGAAGACTGACGAATTTTCTGAAATCGGTGATTTCAAGCAGCACCTGACGACCTTCCTTCAGCCCTGGGCCGGGCACACCACCATCGCCACCACAACCACCATAACAACAACCACCGCCACCGCCGCCTTCTCCTCCGGCGCCGTGCCGCGCGGTGCCACCCGAAGCACTGCGGAGATGGCCGCGCCCAGCGCAGGCCCGGCGGGGAGCGG
>VWZT01003214.1:257-127455 GCA_013397055.1 Pachycephala philippinensis | reverse complement strand
CGGCGGGAGCAGACTCCGCCCGCCGGCCTGGGCTGCGCCCGCTGCCGAGGAGCCTCAGAGCCGCCGGTGCCGTGACCTGCCCCTGGCCGCAGCCCCCCAGCGCTGCCGGCACAGCTGTGCGATGATATGTAACCAGGTTGTAAACGGATAGATGAACAGCAGAGTCAGGTTATAGGAATTTTATATAACGGGGGAAGCTTGGACAGGTCAGAGTGAGTCACGTTCCATAGAAAGAGAAAGACAGAAAGACTGTCCACGAGTCCTTTTTAAGGCTAGGTGCTACAGCTTCTGTAAAGACTCTAACAGCCTGTAGACAAACACCATGACCCTTCATGACCCTAACTGTAGCCAAAAGCACAGCAACCTTCACCTACCCAAAGGAGAGAGAGTCTAGAACAGTATAGATTGTAATGCACTGCACAACCCTACAGCCTTTTCTGGGTCTGAGTGGTTTTTTTCTTGATCAGTTTCTTACTGTTATGAACACTAAACCTTGCTGTGACCCTGACCTAAAATTCATGCAATGGACCACTCCTTGTTCCCAACTGAAATGTAACTACTTGTCTTAGAAGGCCTTCGGAAATAGGCTTAGTCACCCTACTGCCAAATCCTTAATCTAATTTAATTGCTTATACATTTGCTGAACTGTAAGTCTAGCCTGATGACCCACAGTGGCAGCAATCACAGAATGGTTGGGGTGGGAAGGCGCCTTCAAGATCATTGAGTTCCAAGCCCCTGCCACAGGCAGCAATACTTCCCACTAGACCAGGTTACTCAAAGCCCTGGGTCACTTCCAAGAACGGGACGTTCACAATTTCTCTGTCTTACCACACTCATAATAAAAAATTTGCTCCTTTCAGTTTGAAGCCATTGCCCTGTGTCATGCTTTTCTCTTTCTTTTAGGCTCCTTTTGTATACTGAAACCCTACCCATTAAAACCCTACATATAATGCAAATAACACTTGTCAATACTATTGGTAATCTGTTGCAAAATTGCAGGTCAATACACTTGTTCCTGTTAGGCATCATGGCCACATTGCTTTGGTTATAGTGATTTATAATTTTATGAAAGAAGTGCACCTCATAAATGCTTTCAAAATGAAGACCGAGCTTCTTTCTTGCCTTTCTAACTTAGTGCATCTGTGTGAATGCACAAGGAACTGGTGCAGTCACAAACTTTGGGAAGACCAGCAACATGATATCTGTAGTGGTCAATATTAAAATAAACTATTATCAGGTTTAGCTGCAGCCTGTTTTCTAGACTATATCAGTAACTGCATCTATGTGCTAAGCTGCTAAAATTTAAGGAAAATAATCTTTGTACAAACACTTTAATTTAAAACAGAATACGATAATTAAAGTATGATAAACATAGAACCAAAGAGAAATAAGATGGTAGTAGAAATTAATTACAAAGGGCAAAGAAGATGAAAAATGTTTAATTATTTGGAAACACAGGCTTTCTATTGCACAACTTCACTGCTTTGGATGATGATTAGAAAGTTCTCTTTTCTTCCCACACAGATGCAGTTTATTTCTTATAAAAATGCCAGAAGAGACTTGAAAAGAAAAAGTCAAGAAGGATTAATCTGAGAAGAGTTTGGATTATAGACCATCTCAAAAATAGTGTCTTAAAAGTCTGCATTTGATTGTGTGCATTTCAATAAGAAATGAGAAAATGAATGTGATTTGGAATAGCAGTGATTATTGCTGAGCAGGTCTTTCACAATAGTGATGATAGTGTAGTCTTATTTATAGCAGAGAAGAAAAGTATACTAACCAAAGTGAGGTAAACAGGCAATATCAATTGAAGTCTTAGAACAACTGTAGTAGATGGCAATGCTTGATCATTTGCAAAGAAACCCAAATCCAGAAGTGAAAACGTGTGAGAAGGAAGAGTGTATACTTTTGAGCATAGCATCTTAATCTTGTATTTCCTACCCTTATTAACTTGTACATTTTGCAAGTTGCATTGGCTCATTTCATGGGCAAAACAAGATGTAAAAAGCTATACATAATGTAAAAAAGGATATTAATTAAAAAAAAAAATTATATTCTTTTCCAGCCAGTTCAGGACAGACTCAAATAAATGGTTTTCCTGTAATGCAAACTCAAATCACATAGAAACTAATGGGAATTAAGAATATAATGTTAAGAATGTACTAAGGGGGAGTGTGTGTGTGTGTGTGTGTGTGTGTGTGTGTGTGTGTGTGTGTGTGTGAGGGACTAGACTTAACAGAATGCCTACCTGAATTAAGATCTTCGAGTAGGAGCTTTGTCTAGCGATTATGGGAGTAAAACTTACAGAAATATTAAACTAGAAGAACACCTTAACCATGGTATTCCCTGAAATCATGGAAAAATGTGCAGCAAATACCAGATTTAGGAATTGAATTTTATACACAGTGTCTATAGGGGCCTACAAAACCCAGCAAGTACTCCTTCCTAGCACTCTATAACAAATTTCTGATTTGCTGTAGACCAAAAGCCGAGTGTTATGTCACAAGAAGGGAAGAGAGATCAAAAGCATCAGTGATGTCTTGGACCTCTGTCAGACAAGATCATTATATCTCTAGATGGCATTAAGAAGCAGACATGCCCTACAGCATAGGAGAGGGTGAAAAGTCCAACAGGCATGGCTAATGAGACTTGGGAAAATCCTGGACCCAGATCTGATAATTCAGGAGGCTTAGATTCTTTCTTAGCTCTGAGACAGCTTGCTGTATGATCTTCTGGAAGCTTATATTGTCTCATGGGGCTCTAACTGACCCCTTGTAAAATGTACAAAACTGAGTTTCTTGGATTGTTAGGAATTCTAGCTGATATAAAATAGTTGACGTTTTCTTCAAATGAAAGTTACTCAATAGAGACAGAAAGAGTTTTAACAAAAAAGGAGAGTGTATTTAATAACAAGGATTTTGAGCAGTAAACAATTAAGCTTTACGAGTTCTTTTCAGGATAAGGCATCATAAATTAGGAGACAGTTTAAAAAGGTATCATCAGGTACAATAACTGTTTAGAGACAGGAAAAAATAAAAAAGAGCACAGAAGCGTCAAGTACCTTCAACAAATGTCTGTTCTGTTCAAGAATTCATTAAAACAAATGAAAATTAACCTAGAGTTCAAAATTAAGACTGAGTACAGCTGAAAGCCTAAATCAAAATACATTCTGCTGTACATCAGGTAATTTGAGTAAGCAACTCAGAAAGTAAGGGCTTTATCTGTGAAAAGTACTCTTTTTTTGTACGTATTATGATAAAAGCTGAATTTCCTGATGCTTGTTTTTACTACTCATGACTGCCTACAATAAATTATTCTTCGGACTCTGTTACTCCCAACAAAATTATTGCAGAACTGCTTGTCTTATCTTGGTCTCTGCTCATTGACTATTGGGTTAGAATTGCAGATGTCACTGGGAAGTTTTAAAAAGCTGTATTGATCAACATGTGACATAGGCAGATCTGAGCAAGGTTTTAAAGCAGAGTTAGGAATGAAAGAAAGCACCAGTTAAGACATCTAACCAGAACATGGAATGAAGACAGTTGTTGCCAGAATCCCTGCAGAAAGGTGTTGAGCTTCAGTTACTGCTCTATTGGTCCTGTTCTCATTAATTAAGAGGTTTGCAGGGTTTTCTTCTGCCACCTGCACAGTGTTTTAGAGAGCTGCTGTTACAATTTGTCTACAAAAGCCTGAATCTCCTCTTACGGCTGCCCATACAAAGCTGAATGAAAGTGAGAACTCTGCAGCAGACAATTAAAGATATGAAGCTGGAGAGGCTTCTCTGCTGGCCACAGATCCCAGTGCCCATTTCTAGCCTTTGGCAGAGGTGCTCTGGATAAGACTCTTGTGATGAAAGAGGTTACAGTCTTTGGTGCTTGTTACTCCTTGATTAATAAAAATGCTCTGTTCTGCTGGCTCTGGTTTGTAGGAGTACCCCCTGACATCATCCTTCGGGCAGAACAAGGCTCAATTAATTTCATTTTTAGCTGAAACTTACTACAGTGGCTGCCCTATCACTTCAACAGGATATTGCTTGAGGCAGCGAGGTGATGGTAAGGAACTTCTAATAGTGGTAAAAAATTAAGGGCAGTGAGCTCTTATTTTTTGGTACAGATGGATCAATAAGACGGTGTCCACCTGTGGCCTTCTAAGTTCATAGTTTAAGTGAGGACAGTCTTCCTGAGAAACTAATGCACTGCAGGAGCATCAGAATAAAGTAATTTTTCAGCCTAATGAAATGGCAAAACCAGCTGCCATACTTACTTCTATATTGCTCTCACATTCAAGATACATCCATCTGAAGGCATTTTTAGGTAACAAAGGGTTATGCTCCCATGTGTTACATTTAGAGTGTCTCCAGGCTGAAGTCTGTACAGATAACTGTTCTATTCCATTATATTCTATTCTGTCAAAGTATAAAGCCTCTCAGAACACTGTGTTTCCTCCTGAGACACAGAAAGAAAGGACCCATAGCTGCTGTTTTCATGTCTTACACATTTTGAATATCTGTGTCAGGACTGGGTTAGACCTTTCCAACAACTGAAATGGGTTTGATATAAGCCATGCGTTACTAAAGATACCAAACTATTGTTAACCATGCTCCCTCTTGTTCCCTGAACTGTCACATCTCCAGTATTTTTCTGAGTTGGTATATAGTAAAGGAAGGCAGTAAAGTCAGTTCCCTGCTCCTTTAACATTTCTTTGGATGTTTCCACCCAGATAAAAACTTTATGGCTCATTTGCTATTTCAATAGGCTAAATACACCCTTTTAAAAACCATTGTTTTCACAATCTTTTACAATCTCATGTACAAATCTAAGACAGATAAATGTCTTAAACATTTATGAAATAAATAAAGATTTATAAAACCAACATCATTACATTGGCCTCTCGCATAGATCTTCAATGTTTTCATGGTATATATGATTTCATTGTGGATAGACAGGATTATGATATCTCCTCACCCCATTCTTACTGAGTAACATAAAGACGTATTTGTATGACACTGTCATCTAGCAGATTCAAAGGGAGAGAATTTATTCTTACAGGAAGAACTGAAGTAGGGTTTATACTAGCAGGAATTTTGGCTGTATTTTAAAATAAAACTATATTAGCATATCACACTGTGGTGTGAGTCATCTAAGTTTCTGTGTCATGGGGAAGAAGGGATCATTTAAAGTCTACAGTGCTAACGGAGGTGTTTACAGTGCCATTTAAAAATCACTTGACACTGAAATTCTATTGAAAATAATTTCTGGAGGGCAAGCAACATAATCTCTCATGGAGGAATTCTAGAGCTGTAGTTTCTGGTTCTCTCTGGTGCAGGAACTACTCTGCTTCTGGCACTTGATCAGACTGTTTTCTATGATATTTGGGTATGGGCTTCACTTACATGGCAGTTACATGGGTGATAAGAGAAGGAACATAGGGCACTTGGCAAAGTGCAGCAGTGAGTGACCTGTCTGATCAGTTCATGTGAGCTGCGGTTCAATGGCTAATTCCTCTGTCTGGGGATTTATCAGTAGACAGAGCAGGGATGTGTGAAAGTTGTTCAGGCTCAAACATTTATAGGCTGGGTATCGTGGTGTTGGGGTTTTTTGTGTTTGGTTTTTTTTGATCTGTAGTGATAAAAGAGAAGGAAATGCTCTGAGACAAACCAAAAGAAGCTTCTGTTCTTCCTTAAGCAGGGTATCTTCACTTCTCCATGCCCTATCTGGGCTAGCTACCAAGAAGAGTACAGTCATAGCTCTGTTTGGGTTTCATGTTAGTGGTCAGCCTGAAGGCGCTTTAAGAGATTCCACTTTACTTCCCACTGACTAAGTCTTAAGAACACACGCAAAATCAGTTACTTACTGCTTCTTAGCTAATTTTCAGCTAATTTTCAGCAGAGGAAAGACAATTTTTTGAAACACGAGCACATCTCTTTTTTTGTGATTGTGAGCATTTCTCTCAGCTATTTATACCAGAATTACCTAAGGATATGCAGCTGTGCCCTTCTTCTTCCTATGTATGCTGTCTAAATCAAATCCTTTGTGTCTATTTTATCCTCCTAATTTTTGTATTTTTTTTCCGACTAGACATGGAAATAATGGAAGCCCCAGGCTTTCTGAACATATCCCAGTAGGAAATGAGTTGAAACAACTGAAAAAAGAAGCTGATCATTAAAGTTGTAGCAAGTAGTATGATTTTATATTTAGAAGCCACCTTTTTATTTTTGAGCATATGATTCTTCCTGTTCAGCTCTTTCATCTCACTGAAATGTTTTATTTATATGGCAAATTCTTTTAGAGTCTTTGGATTGATAGTAAATGGAAGACTATTAAAAATGCTTTTTAGCATCAGAACTTCTACTGTTCTGAAATTAATTTGCTCTTATTTTCAGAGATTCATGATTGTCTCATTATTGGCCATTTGCATGGCCTGCCATCTACTGTTGCTTCTAAAGTGGCCTACATGGCCTTCAAGGCATCTGGCTGTGTGCTGGACTGAGAAATTGTGTGAATTGTACTTTGAAAGCCTACTTTCAGCAGGGTAATTCATTGCTTGTTAGGATGGAATTTCAAGATATGTTATCTTTGCTTATCATCCTTTCAGATGTACTCTGCCACAAGGGAACAAATAAAGTGACTCCACCATTTCTATTCCAAATGGCATCTATTTATTCAATCTCACAGTTCCCTAATGATTAAGTGAAGCTATTTAAATCAGAACAGAATGTTTCTCTTTCAATATGGGAGCACTGCCTGTCCATCAGGTAGGCACGCTGTGACTGAAAGACAAATCTATGCTCCCGTTGAAGCTGTTTAGATGTCCTGGCATGATGAAGGTAGTGATTTTTTAACACTGCATCTTCTGTACTGGCCAGAGGTAACAGGATCTCTTTCCTCAAGGGTCTCATGGGTGCTGCTGTGAGACTTGTCACTCAAGCTTCATTGACAAGAAGATCTGATTGAATGAAGTCAGCTACCACATTTCTAGCAGTTTGAGGAGAAGTTTTTGCTACATCTTAATGAGAGCATCTTTACAGGCTTCAGGAAAGAGTTAAATTGCAAGTGTCCACACATGAATGATTTCAGTTTTCCTAAAGCTGAAGTCCAGTTTAGGTCCTCTGTGAATACTCTGTGTGTGCTCCAGAGTTAAATTCTAATCCATCACCTACTGTCATGAGAAGGTAAAACCCAACGCAGAGTATTGGCCTGAGGAAGGGCAGTCTCTGCTCATACCATTCTCAGGTGGAGACAGCTCAGATATTCCAGTAGCGCCATTTCTACAGGCAATGAGTTACACAGCCAGCATGTAGCACCCACCAGAACAGGAACAGGATGAGTGAGTGTTTGTGCACTGATTTCTAATCCACTGAAAGGAGTTTATGTGTCAATGATGCAGACTTTAGCGTATGTTTGACATACTTATTTTGTGTTTCTGATGGTGCATATTTGAACCACCTGTAATCCACCTGTGATCCATTCTAAAAAGCTTTCGGATGGACATGTTGACAGCTCACTGTGCAGGGCAGTATATTGTTAAGACAAGTATGTTGCTTGTGGATGTAATGAACCTATCCATATTGAAATACCCACATCTGAATACAGATTTATAAATATTGGTTACAGAGTTTGATTTCAGCTGTGTATGGGGGTTGCCGTGCCCAAATAGCTGATGCTGGCAGTGCTTGCACTAATTCATGAAGGACATTTGTCATTTTCTGAGAGATTATTTGGTTGGAGACTGTGACATTCGTGGTGGGAATATCCATAACCTCTGCTGTCTTGAGCAAATATTTAAGGAGCATTAGATTACATGCTGTCAGGTTTATGATGTCAGTGCCTCCAGTCTGGGGCCTCTACAGGGAAATGGTCCAGAGAGGACACACAGGACCAACACTGCTGTCGAGGGAGACTCAAATAAATTTGATGCATTTAGGGAATTTTTCCATTGCTTCCTGATTTGGAAATCCTTGGAACTTCTGAGAATGGTATACCTGCAAATTTGGTAAAAGAGCTTCTCAGTGGTTGTCGTAAGAAGTTAAATTATCAAAACCCAAGAAAATTGCACAACAAATTTAACAAGCTAGGCAGCCAAGATAGAAAGCAGAGGGAAAGAGGCTGTGTTAGCACTGAATCTCCTAACACATCATGAGGAGTATGGCCAGGAATGTATTCTAATCTATTTAACACCTTGCTTTTCTTTATATTAAAACATTGTTCAATAAAATAAGAGGGAAAAACTCATCTCCTAGTCACTGTCTTGATCCCCATAACAGCTTATCTGTTCTGCTTTCTAGGGCAGCATGACCTGCATAAGAGCAATCAGCAGTGTTAAGCTTTACTGCAACAGGAATAGCAGTTGCCTGAAGCTGACAGAGGCATGACAGTATGGGGTCAGCTGACAGTGTCCTTCACTCATTGTTGGGACTGATCCCTTATTTTCCAGTTAACTTTGGAGCATTTTTAATCTTTATTTACAAGATAACAGTTCCTCATAAAAATTCATGCTACCAATATAAAAATCCTTTGAATATTTCAATTATGATTAATGGTTTGGTTTTATCAGTATTCAGTAATACACATTTTTTGAGAACTCTATAGAGATTTTAATTTCAAATACAGTATCTCATGAGCACCCCTTATATTTGTTCTAACAGTACAATGAACAGAGAGGGGTTTATTTCTAATTTTTGTCCATATGAAGTTGCTGAAGGAATACAGTTCATTAAACTTGAAATGTTTGGCAGTAGTGAGTACAACTTGATGATGTTTTTGAAGATAAAATCCTTTTCTGCCACATTCTGTGTAAAAAAGGAATCCACCAGGTAAGACAAGAGAAACAGAAAAAAAGAGAGAAAAATAAAAGAGAAAGAGGGAGAGATTTTTCTTAGAGTTACATTATGTTTAGTCTTTTGAATGACCATAGTGTGTTTTAGATTGTAAATTCTTATCTTTGGTTCTGCTATGTTTTACGTGATGTACAAAGATGTAAAGGATTAGCTTGGTTGTTGTATACATTACGATATGCCTCATTTAAGGTAGAGAAGACCTCATCTGAATAACTGCACAGCAATGCAGGGGCGGATGAATTTTAGTGCAAATAGGGGCTGTTAATGCTTTTGGTTTGAAAAAAGAAAGACTCTCTCTAACTAGGGATACAGAGTGATTGTCTCTGAACCAGTTATGATACACGGAGAAAAGACCTAGAATTATCACAGTGAGTGCTCTAAAACCATCAGAGAATGTCAAAAAGGCCTCACATTAAATATCATTAGGGAAGAAGTCATTGTGCCACTGAGTAAATAAATGGTTTTATTTTCTAGTCTTGGAAGGAAAGAGAGAGACCTAATGACTGTTGATAGGTTTCTTAATCAGATACTGAAGCCCCATTACAGGCATTCAGTTCCCTTTTATAACAGTTTTACAGTGAACTCCCCAAAATAGTTATCTTACTGCTTATTTATTTATTCTTAGAATTAGTCTTTATTATGTCTTGATACTATTCTAAGCAGATTGCAAAAGTAATTAATGTAGTGAACAGGATTTAAAACTTAACTTTCCAGCATCTCCCTTATGCCACATGTCCTGCCCTTACACTGATGGCATCTATGTTAACATATGACCTCTACTTCCAAATTTAGTTCATAGATATAAAATTTTGGGAAGGCCTCTCTTGCAGTAAAAGTCAATATGTTCAAAGGCAAGACTGCCTGTGTATGGATCAGATGAAAGATTTACCTTGTTAAGAGTCTTGCCAGTGATAAAGGTCACCAGCTGAGACACTGTAAGACCCCTTAAGTAGATAAGAACCTATCAAGTTGCCTGCAGCCCTCAACAGACCACCCTGAAGATGAGCACTATACAGATGTACTGCTTCCTGAGCACAGAACCAGACAGGTTCTTCCCAAATTCAGCCTCAAGCTCAGACTGCCTGCAAATTATAACCCTTCCAGCAGGAGTGGCCAGGGACTTTCATGGAAGGACCCTGTGTCAGTGGACTATCTGATGTCATGACCTCCAGGACAGGTAGCCACTGCACAGAGCATCAGACACATATATGGTGCTAGTAAGGATACCCTAGAAGTGCTGTAGAGCACGTTCTCAAATCCCCTGTCTGTTGACACCATGTCATGACGTACCCTGTGACAGACAACAGACAGCAGTAGTCAGATTTGGCTCTGAGGCCAGGCTGGCTGTTCTTACAGCAGAATGTCTGTAGCCTCATGATCCAAGGTGACAAAACTCATTAACCTTTTCGCATAAATTGGCCTTGTGCCACCTTCTTTGTTCTGCTGTACCAGAGGCAGGTGAATTCAGCAGCCGTGGTGTCTGCACCTGCCAGCACATCCTGCAAGGAGGCAGGCAGGTGTGCACCCAGCATGTGTCATCACAGAGAAATACAGGTAAGTGAAATTCATCTGTACATCAGGCATGTGATCTTCTCTCCTTTGGGTACCACCAAGCTTTGGGAGTTCTGGCCTGGTTTAAATGTTAAACCCACCACCTTTCATTATATTCAGAAAACAAGTGGGAGCTGACCCAGCGCACAGGGGCCAAACACTTGCAATGGAAAGCATCTGTTAATATATGACAAGTCAGACAAAGTCTTTGCTGATGAAAGCTACGCACAAATTTCAAATAGTTATGTTGATTATAAGGAGACTCTCTGTGGAGCTATTGCAGCGGCAAGAAACTGAAAGCTTCTAAATTGCTTCTTTTTTTTTTTTTTTTTTGCTCATGTTCTTTATAAACTGTAGAAGCACTACCTTAGGCTACTGGGTGGAAACAAGGCAAAATTAGTATTTTAAAATAGATTTGCACAATTGGATACTTCGAGGCATAATTATGGAGAGCTTGTTTTGTTGTAGGTATGAACATCTGTTATCCTATCTAGCCTGTCAGCCATGCTATGTACTTTTGGTTTCTCCAAATAGATATTAAATATAAACAGAATACAAGCAGGATCCTTCGTAATACAATTTTGACCTTTCCACAAATGAAATGAAGAAACATTATCTTTTTGAGAGCCTCTATGTAGAGAATAAAAAGCTTTTGATAATGACTGATATTCACACAGTCATTAAGTGTTGATTGGAATACAAGTTTTTAGAAGTACTGAACAGGTAATGACCCAAATGGCATATTCATTAGATGACAACTGTCATCGGAATGTTTCTGGGGAGAAGCATCTGCCGTCCTGAGACAGATTGCCTATCCACTGCAAACAATACAGACCCACACCGTCCCTCCAACTCTCTGGTCAATACTGTCCACTTGAAGGATCTTGGAAATCACCAAGCATGTGAGGTGATGACAAAGGACAAGGCAGTTGTAGCAACTCCAGGCCCACAGACTGTGAGGCCAGATGTTACATACAGTGGGTGGCACCACAGTGTACACAAGGCACTGAAGGAGGAAAGGGTGTCTCAGAGGGATACCACACGCAATAAATATCTAGGACCAAGACTGCTTGGAAATTTGTTTATAATTTAATTTTACACATTGTGTTGGATTTTATACCGTTACAAAGGCACTGTCTAGTTCATAACTGGCAGTTTATTTAGGCTTTGGCTCACCTTTATATATTTGTTGATCAACAATCAGTTATTTCTGTAATGTGTTGTCTGCCACCCATTAATTATGAAGAAATGAATTACTACATCCTACCAAAAAATTTCACTGCCTTATCATAAAACACAGAATCATTCATCAAACTATTATATGGGTCCCCATGAGTCAAAACTCACAGAGATTTGTAATTAAATGGATAGAAAACACAGATAAAGCCTTTTGTCAATAAGTACCCATAAATTAGTCAGGCACAATATACTCCCTGCATATTAGAGAAAGTCTCTTTCTCCCAGGCACCTCTATGCTATTACAAGAATTATGCAACATGTGAAGTAGTCAAGTTAGGAATGCGCATCTGGTGAGTGAGGCCAGGATGGTTCAGTCTGGTGTTCCCAACCTCGCTGCAGTGCCCATGCACACCAGTACCATGCCCATGCTGGTGCCCCCGCTTGTTTAGGGAAGCATTCACTGCTCGGCTCTGGGATGCTGCGCAGAGCCTGGCTTGCAGCAGCCTTGCAGGGGTGGCTGAAACCCGGTGGCCTCTGCCACGTCTACCTGGCCTTCAGACTGCTCCATGCACCCACTGCATCCCAATGTACTAAACAGCCAAAGGAATTATTTTTTTGATACAAAGCTCTGGCGGCTGGTCTCTGATTCAGATCCCAGGCCTCCCTTTCTAGCAGATAAAGTGTCCAGAGAAGCTGTTTCTCCAGATTTCTCTGTCTCCTTTGGACTTCCCCTTTTTATCCTACCTTTCTTGCATGCAGACACATGCCAAGAAAATCCTCCCCTTACTTTCTGCACCTGCAAGAGCTCACAGTTATATCCTTACATCCATGCAAACACAGGGATGGATAGGAAGTCATGGGTGAAACGAGGGAAGGTCTGGGCCAGAGACAAGTTGTGAGGGATGGACATACTGCAGTTGATGGGGGAGTGAGCTATGGCAGCAGAGCACTCTGCTTCGGCAGTTGTGTAGGAAATTCAGTGAGAAAGCATGTAGGGATAGAGAAGGATGTCAGCTGCCCAGTGTGAGCACATTCCTGCTCTAGCCTGTATGGCACAATTCTGCATGCTGGGTCTGAAAAATTCTTTACTCTATTGAGGAACCAGCTGGTAAAATGACAGTGATACCTTTTCTGCTTAAAAGATAATAGAAGAACCTAGGAACCGATGCTTTTATAACTGAACAGTTACAAACAGAAAAAAACCACCAAGATTGCCAATTCAGACTCTTGGTAACTAAGAAATACCAGAATTGCAGAAAAAAGTCTCTACAGCATCCGGATAGATATGCATTATACTATACCTTCATTTCTTCTTTATACATAATTTTCTCATAGGACCTTTATGAGACTGGCTGTGGTTACAGGGTATATTTTAAGGATTAACTAGGATTGTGTAGTGAAGGGGACTGCTATTTATTATCTCTGCCTTCTACACTACAGGAGCAAAATGGTCTGTACAGATCATAAAAAAGGATTTCAGAATAGGAAAGACTGATCTCTGAATTAAATCTGTGAACGTTGCCTTAAACTGGGTTTGGACACAGAGTTCCTGCAGTTCTCTTTTGCAGGAATGATTTTAAATAAGTTTTCATCCACAAGTGGTCACTAACTGTGTCATGTTCATTTCTGAGTTTTCATGTGAATTGCTAGGGTTTGATTTGTGAGAGTATTGATATTTCAGAGCGATGACTGATGCTGGTATGAGCTGTGCTTTAAATATGCGAAGTGCTAAGAAATGCAAGGTATTTTCAAAGATCAGGTACAAACCTTTCAAATTGTGCATCCACAATTGACAGATGCTTTCAGATTTAATCTCATATTAGTACTCCTCCCCCAAAATACCCCTGAGTTCCATTTCTCCGTCTTGAACTGGCCTGCTGTACAGATTAATGCTGGTGCCACACCCTAACAATACAGGAAAAGAAATTCCATGAAAAAAGAATATTTTGTAACCATATGAGGTTTTGAATGATGTACTGTAAATAAGACACGGAGGCCCCATTCAGCAATTAAATGAAGCAACAGTGTTCTAGATCCTAAATTCAGAGATGGTAGTTTATTCTGACCTCCAGTATAGCATGGGTCCGTTCTTCCCTGAATTAGGTTTCGTTTAACTATAGCATCTCTTTAAAAAAGTTAGAAAATCTCAATTTAAATATTTGTAGTATGAACAAGCTACCATTATTTTGTTAAATTATTGGAGTGATTAATTTTCATAGTATTAACACATTCAGTTTCTGTTTCGGAATGTCTCTTCTTTCAACTTCCAGGCACTTGATCTTTTTGTGTTTGTGCTTTTGAGACTGAAGACCCCTCAATTATCGAATTTCTATTCCTCCTAGAGGTAATTAGAAGCTGTGATCAAGGCATCCTTTAGCCTTTTTGTTAAGATAAATAGTCTGAACTTCAGTTTTCCACCATGGCAGTTTCCCCAATCCTTTGATCTTTCTCCTGGTTCACGTCTGAACCAGAGAGACCCAATTTATTACTTTTTCAGCTGTGGGTGCTGGGCCTGTGAACAGCACCTCAGAAGAAGACTTGTTAGCCCCAGGTTGCATAACCTTTCTAACACTTTTTGGTATTATTCTGCTCATTCATCACGTGATTGGCATTTTGTTTTGCTGTTATACCCTTTTCATCCTGCACAAGGAGCTAATCTCCATTTGAGTGACACAATGCCCCAATCATTTCAGTTACTGTTCCCAACACAGTGTCTCATTATGTCTGTAATTCCTGAATATTTTTGAATTACAATTATCTGTATTGATGCACATGTCATTTTCTTGCAGCAGCTTATCAACTCGTTTGTTTCAGTGTACCCTCTCCATGAGTCACAAGCACACTTTGATCAGTAAGGATTCTCTCATTTCTTCCACAACATAAATAAAAATGCAAAGGCCAAGAACTGACCCTAGCATGGCCTTAAGAATACATGCCCTTAATGAGAGCTCACTGTTTACAAATGTCTTTTGCAACCTGTCAACAGCTTTTAAAAATTCATTTTCTGTGTACCACATTGCTTTTGTTTTAATTATCAAAATGTTGTATAGTGCCAAGGATTCTGACTTTTCCACATAGCCTCTATTCCCTTTCTCAGTCACTGAATGCAAGGTCATTAATCATGCATGAAGTGAAGGAGGCATCTGATGGGAAAAAAAGGATGTGATCTTTTAATTAAAGAGTGTATCAAAATGCATTGAAGACAGGTGAATTAAAGATACTCAAGCCATCATAAACCCCACATATCTAAACTTATGCTGGATTTTAGGTCCTAATTTTTCTAATATGAAGGGCTTCTGTGTCTGTGTGAGTGTCAGGGTTTTGATGCTGGCTAAGTGCCAGGCACCCACGAAGAAACTATTCACTTATTTTCCTCTGCTATAGCTGAGCAGAGGAGGGGGAATTAAAAACTTCATGAGTTGAGATAAGGATTAGGGGAAAAACACTTTAAGGCAAAACAGGTTCAAAACTTAGACAATATAAAGAAAATCTACTAGTAACAGAAATAAAACTAGGAAAAAAAAGGGTAACGAGAACTAAAATAAACTTTTAGAACACTTTTCCTTCCCAGCCCCTCCCTCTTTCCACCGACCGCATAAGGAGACAAAACATGGGGTTTTGGTTAGTCTTTCACTTCTTAAAAAAGATCTTTCTTTAGTACACTTAAGGAAAAGAGTTTCTTTCTTCTGCTGTGCCGTGGGATCCTTCCCACGGGTGACAGTTCTCTGCAAATTTTTCCAGCGTGGTTTTAACTTTCACAAACAGCAGTCCTGCCTGAACCTGCTGTAACATGAGTTACACGCACCCACGAACGGTGCAGTTTTCCGAAAACTGCCCAGCGTGGGTCATTCTAATTCACGGGGTTTAGTCTTTTAGGGATGAGCTGTTCTAGTTTGGAAGCAAAGGTTCTCTTTCTTTATCTGGAAGCAAGGGCCTTCTCTCTCTGTTCGAGCTCCTCACTAGATAACAGCTTTTCAGCATCCACCCGCTCCAGTGTGAGCACTCTTCCTCACGGGCTGTGCGTGGATATCTGCATCCCCCCATGCACCTTATGAATTACAGGGAAACCCTTTTTTGTCCCTGTTTGTCCCAGTTTGTCCCAGTTCATTGTATTATAGTCTTCACCACGGCTTGCAGAAAAATCTCAGCTCCGACGCTTGGAGCACCTCCTTCCTCTGCTTCTTTTCACTGACCTCGGTGCCACCATGCTGCTTCTCTTCACACGTCCTCACTTCCTTTTCTCTGACTCGGAAGAAAATTATTGTCCGTAAGTATTATTGTTCTCAAGTTCTATCAATTGAGAAGTTCTTATAGAGTTTCGCTGTATTGAAAAGGTTGATCTCGTCTGTGTTCCATGTTGGGGCATTGTTTGCCATGTTTCCGTCGCTGGCTGCACGGTCCCTGCCGGCACTGCACTGGCGGCCCTGGCCTTGAGAGGGCCCTGGCTGCGTGGCCCCCCGGTGACGGCTGCCTCAACACCCCTCGGGAGAAGAAAAGAGAGCTTCCCGTTGTTTTTCCTTTCTTGAATATGTCATCACAGAGGCGTTACCAACTTATCTAATTGGGCTAGTAACCTGCCCGTTGTCAGGGCCTTCAGCGATTGGCTCTGTGCCAGACGTTGTAGAAACTTCGAGCCGCTTGTTCCAGCCCATCAAAAACTAGACTGTTTTTGAACTAGCGCAGTGAGAGACAGTTCTGATATAGTTTTAAGTATTTACTGATTAGGATATCCCTGATTCACTCAAATATAAGTGTAAATATATACAATAAATTGCAATGAACTGCATTCCCTAAATGCATGTTTCTTGCTGCTCACTAGAGAGAGAGAGACTGTATAATCAGCTCAGATGTAAATGCTGATGTGAGCTGGCCAAGGTTAGATGAGATGAATCCCAAACAAAGCCCATAGAATTCCGTAATGATTCTTGCTTTTCTGTTCTGATAATGAAGTCTATAAACAAATTCAATTTTATGGAAACTAAGAAAGAATTCTGAATGTTTTGCTTTACTAAACATTGTTTTATTTGTTAATCCGGCAGCTATTTAACAACTGGATTAGCTAATTAATTACCATTCATTTTAACTACAGCATTAACTGATAACCTCCCTTGTCCACTGTATAGCACCAGGACCCACAGTAAGCAGAGATGTACCTGGAGAGATCAAGCTCACTTTAATCCAGGAACTTGAGCCAAAGAAAAGAATGAACAAGTTAAAAAAATGTTTAGGAAAAAAGATCTGAAGGCCACAGAATATGTGCTGATTTTTCTAAAATAGCTCAAAAGAATTCTTGAAGGAGAGATTGAAAAAAACTGTAATTGAAAATATCTCTTTGTCTTATCTGTGGGGATAATTTCCTTTCTCTAGTGGGGTGTCTGTTTTCAGTAGCTTGATTAAGGGACAATATCTCATGTGATTAAATGATCCGGGCACATTTGCATATGAATGCTAGATGACATGGCATAGAAACTGATTAGGCCTCATCTATATCACATGCCTGGAAATTAATGCTAATAGCATTTAATATATTAAGATTTGGGTTAAACTTGGCCAGAGAAAATGAAGTGTAAAAGAACTTTGCTAAACATTTTGAAACTTCACAGATTTTTTTCCCCTTTTAAACTGGGTGTGAAAGTTTCTTCATCTCAGCTATTGCTAACTTACACATTCTTAGAAATAATAGTCTTCTAATCACATACACAGTCTACAAATGATTTGAGGAAGATCACTGTTTATGATGGAAAACTCTGTGAACATGTGTCTGACTTTACCATTCTTGTGTTTAGATAAGGCAGGCAGTAGGAGTGAGAGGACATGCTTTCAACAACTTTTCATCTTCGGAAACACAAGGGAAAGTAAGCAATAATTATCAAGCCTAGGCAAGAAATGCTGAGGAGTTACGTTAAATCCTTGATAGTTTGATCATTTGTGGCTGATTTAAACTCTTATTATTTTGCTTATACTAGAATGGTCCTAGCAGCTGATCCTTAGATGCTGTCAGTGGTGTGTACCATATGCCCTCAAGATGCCCTGAGAGTTTGACATTTGAAAATTCACTAGGCAGGCTTCAGAAGTAAGTGCTCAAATCATGAATAAGGTAAAATAGAAACATCTTCAGATTGAAATTAATAAAATAAGTTAAATTTCACCTGACTCTCACCAGTGACGAAACTTTGACATTCTGTATTCACTGAAATGAGTAGGACCTCTGTGACCTCTAAGGTTCACCTTCTAAAGTCCAATCTTGTGTCAAAGACCTGGCAGCCACTGTCAAATTAAACTTGGCTTGAAGTCAAGACACTGCATCTCATCCAGCAGTTGAGGTACAAGCCTGGCATTCATCCCTCTTTCTGAACGAGCTGAAACCCTGGACACAAACATTTACATGTGAAAAGTTCAAATGCAGACAAAACTCAGCTGCTCATTAATTCTGAGGTTTCCTCATTTTCTAGCAGAGTAATTTTTGCAGCTCAACATACATGTACTGTATGTAACATTCCAGTACTGAAATGCACTGTGCAGAAGAACAGAAGTTGATACAGACTGTGGGGGAAGATTATTTAAGATTTGATTAATGCATGCCTAGCCACTGATGATGCAGTGAAGAAAAAAATGCCTGAAATATCTTTACTTAAAGCCTTTATATCTTTAAGTTAGTGCCTTCTTTGTGAAACAGAAGGCACTAACAATATTTTTATAGCAGCAGTTGAGTTATTTTGAGCGAAGAAATGTATGTTATTTATTTATTTTATCCAGCTTCTGCAAGTTATATCTGCTGTAATGGTGTTTTAAGTTTTATTTAGTTTTGCAGATTTTTTTTGCCCCTGTTTTATTAGACCTCAGTCACTTTTTAAGAAAAATGCAGTGTTCAATGTTAATGTAACAGGAATTCATATGGTATCCACCATAATAAAATAAATACCCTTTTTAATACCCTAAAAGGTAACAAGGGTAGAAGTTAATGTATTTTATGAACATTCTTTTCATTTTAAAGTATTACCCAGCCAAAGTTTTTTATAACATAAATGAGGTTCTCACCCTGTAATGTCACCAACTGCCAAAAAGTAGAAAATTCTTGCTATACTTAAGTATTATAGAAAGAAAGTGTTCCCCCAAACATTCATCTCTTCCTTTGAAACTCACCTGGTGCTCCTTTGGCCATGAAGTAATTTACAAGTACTCCAGTGGAGCAGGGGAAACCTTTCAAGAGCACTGTTCCTGCTCAGTAGCCTTTCTTTGGGTTACCCACTGAAAGCCTGTGGGCTGCCCAGATGAGTAAAGCAAGGCCCCCTGGGACTGACTTTGTGCCATGAGACCATGCTCTCACTTGGACCACCACTGTGTTGTAGCTCTGTTTGCAGATTACACAAGCAAAGGCTCTGAGCACACTTCCCCTTGCTTGCTCCCTCTTGTTAACAGGATGGTGGGAGAACAGAAAAAGCTAGTACTGTGTAAGATTATGATTGGGGTTTTGGACATGCAGCAGCGTGCTACCTGCCATGTGACAGAACGCATTCTACAGCTGGATTTTCCTGTTGTCTTCTTGGTTCTGAAAATACCATTTTCCTTGGGTATACAACAATGTATTTTTTATTTAATTTTTTTATTTCATTTTGGGGCTGAATTATGATTTGCAATAACATAGTTCTCTCCTCTCCTTAAATACACCCAGATTTGAAGGCTGTGCTCATCAGCATTAAATAGTTATTCATGGTGCTAAAGATATTGCTGGGAAACACACGCAGGAACTGTGAGCCTGTGCTGCCTCTCCCCACCATGCTGTCTTCCAGAACTACTGCAAATAGAGAATGTTGTGGAGCTTGCTGCTGGCACCAGTGAGTACATGTGTACTGCCATGACCAGATCCAGATTCTGCTGAACACAAAGCCATCCGAGGATTCAGTAGGAATTCACCTAGGGATTTAAATGCAAGCAAGAACAAGTTTCGTCCTGTGAAATGACTTACACAGGTCAGGCTTGGAAAATGACAGCAACCAGTGTGAGAGCTGTTCTCTGTGACAAGGTTTGTTTTCTGCACATTGGCTTCCCGATTTCTGCTGTTGCAGTAGTTGGGAGAGTGCTGTAGCCAGGTGGGATCTGGTGCTGTTCTGCCTGGCCAGTAGTTCATTTCCAGTAGCAAAGAGGCCCTCACTCTCTGAGTGGAAGATGTGGAATTAGGTGCTTGTAGGCAATAATGCTGTTCCTTTAGCAAGTACCAAATACCAATAGGATGTAATTTGTGCAACAAATTATTATTATTATTATGTCCCCATAATAATTCAGCTATTGGGAAGGGGGAACAAAAATAAAGAGCTTGATCCATACCTTTTTATTTAAGAGTGCCACAGCTGACACACTGGGGAATATGCTTGGAAAAAACAGCCTGGTGTCTGCCTTGAAATCTTCAGAGACCCACTCAAAGGTTTCAGCTGCTGTGGGCTGCTGTCTGTACTGGGGACTGACGTATGTCCCTATCAGTCCCTGCCCCTTGCTTGAGAAACACTGTTTTAGGTAATGCAGGCATGAACGATACACCACCTCCTTCAATTTGAGGATTAAAAAGTTCTATCCCGCCTTCAGGAAACAAATACTGATCCTTATTGTACACTCGAGACACCAGAGAGTAATATGTGGTAGGGAGGAAAAGCAAGTAATGGTAGTCTGGGGACAAAATGGAAATTTAGTGATTCAGAGATGCAGCTTTCCTTAGAAACATTTTATTGATTTTATAAATTTTATTGATTTCTCCATCTTTTAAAAATATTTCTGTTGAATTTCTTTATTCACAGGGCAACAGAAAATGTGCATTCTGAAATTCAATCGTAAATAAAATCAGGAAAATTGAAGCTGTTATTCTGACCTCATTGCTCTTTGGCATCTCATTATGCATTTCAAAGCTGTACAGAGAAAGGATGCATACAAAAATGTGTGAAAGAAAAGAGAGAAAAAGCAAACAAAGAAACAATTACCACAAAATAAGCAGTGTATTGTTTTGTACAGACTACATAAAGCATCATATATTGATAGAATAATTTTCAGAACTCAGCTTTAAATGAGTTAGAAATATAATTAGGGAATGAAGTGGGAGAATTCGTGGCACATTTGATTTCTACTCTCTTGAAGCATGGACTGCTCTCTGAAAATTCAGAATTCAGTCTCCAGCTCTCTGCTCAGCTGAATCTTTTTTTTTCACTGCATCTAGTGATGTGCTGTTCATAACATCAGATGTACATTCATGCAGCTGCAGCTCCGTATCACTAGTAACATTGAGCAAAAGCTGATACCGCATTCCCATAAGCAGATTTTAAATATGGTAGTTCTGGGCTTGATTGACATTTATCATGAGAGTGGACTACTGAAGTGGTTGCCTCTTGTCTTGAGTTTGCGCAGCAAGGTTTTAGTAGTGGAGTGCCACAGAGGTGGCTTCTGTGAGAAGACACCAGGCACTGCCCCATGTCAACAGGCTCCAAGATGGACCTGCTGCTGGCCAAAGCCAAGCCCATTAGCAGTGTTGGTAGAACCACTGTGATAACATATTTAAGAAAGAGTAAAAAAACGGTGAGCAAGAGCTGCAATGGAAAGAAGTGAGAAAAATGAGAAAAACAGCTCTGCAGACATCAAGGTGGAGGAGGTTCTCCAGGCACGGGAGCAGCGATTCCCCTGCAGCCTGTGAGGAAGACCATGGTTAGGCCCCTCTGCAGTCTGTGGAAGTCCACAGTGGAGCAGACATCCACATGCAGCCCGTGCAGGACTCCATGCCAGACCAGGCAGATATGCCATGGAGGAAGCTGCCATGAAGGCTTCTGGCAGGGGACCCATGCTGGAGCACTCTGTTCCTGAAGAACTGACCCTGTTCAAAGGGATCCATGCTGGAGTGGTTCTTGAAGAATGGCAGTCTGAGGGACAGGCCCATGCAGGAGTAGCTCATGTAGGACTGTATTCAGTGGGAAGCCCCCAGTGCTGGGGTAGGGTAAGGGTGTGAGGAGGATGGAACAGCAGAGGCAGCATGTGATAAATGAATTGCAACCCCCATTCCTTGTCCCCCTGTGCCACTGTGGCAATGAAGGTAGACAAATTGGGAGTGAAGTTGAGCCCAGGAAGAAGGGAGGGGTGGGAGGAAGGGTTTTTTAGATTTATTCTTATTTCTCGGTATCCTACTCTGTCATTAACTGACAATAAATTAAATCAATATTCCCCAAGCTGAGTCTGTTTTGCCCATGATGGTAATTGGTGAGCAATCTTCCTATCCTTATCTCAGCACACAAGCTTTTCATTATATTTTCTCTCCCTGTCCTGATAAAGGGGGGGAGTGAGAAAGTGGCTTGATGGGCAGCTGGTGGTCAGCCAAAGTCAACCCACTTTGCCTGTAGGGCCCTTCTCCCCTTGCTTTATCATTACCATCCCCTGTGCGAGGGAGTGCAGTGCCCTACCCCTGTTCTCAGCTGCAGCTTTGCTAAAGTCAGCTCTGCCAGTTCCCAGTGTCACAGAAGCAAGGAGCCACCAGCCACCACCCAAGGCAACAATTAAAGGTGTAAGTTGGAGGAACATGGAAGTCATGCACAATACTCTCATGGCTAGTATCTGGAAGTTGTGTAGGGTGTGAAGTTAATAAAATTTTGTCTTTATAAAATTGGGAGAATTTGGTCCCAGTGGCTCATTTTCCACTTTAAATGCAGGCAAATTTAAGGCTGTCTTATTTCAAGCTATTATCAAGCTCTTACCTCCATTTGGCCCTATGCCTAATTTATCTTTGCAGAATAACTGTTTTGGCCAAATTATTTTGTAACCTGGTTATGCATAAGTACTATCCTCCGAAGAAAAAAGAGAAAAAAGTACCATATGGTGACTCATTCCCATGTCTTTTTCATGTTTCTATGGGAATGATGCAGCAGAAAATGCTGCATGGTCGGATCAAAGGTGCCAGAACCTGATCAAAAGGGGATGTAGAAGTATTTGTTAAGGGTCACTTTACTGCATTGCAAAATGCCTGAAATGTGGACACATTTAGCACTGTCAAAACACTCCTCAATGTACACTGAGATCACTGAGCAGAGTAACCTGTCATTTATTAGAGACACAAGAAAGCTGCTACATTTGAAATCTTGTTCTCATGTAGCTCATTTACATTGAAATTGCCTTTCAAAATCACACCATCAGTTATACTTATGTCATCCATTGACAGCTAAAATGTTCTTTGGGGAAAAGAGATGCAGCAACAGAGAAAACAGCACCTCATGACAGAAAATTGTAGGGATTTTTTGTGCCCACAGTTGTTTGAAAAATGTGTGACATTCAAGGAGACTGTGAGAAGGACAGGGCAAATTGAAACTAGGGTCAAATGTCTTTTAAGTCCTGCATGTCTACCTTGGCAGCCTTTGAAAATGTCAGATCCATGTGGAATATTATCTACTCTGAAGAGGAATCATTTCTGCTGGTAGTAGCTTTTTTAAAGAGGTGGGACTAGATGCATCACCACTGCAAAGTAGGAGATCTCCATTGACTTCAGAGACAGTGGGAAGATAAGGACAGGCCTCTTAGAATATTGTACATGAAGAACTTAAAGGATTTTTCTGGCTGTTTGAGTGACAGATAACAGAGAAGCTCAGACTGCATGGTTTGTGGTGTAAGAATCTGCTATTTCCTTGATATGCTCTGCCTTTTGGACTGATGTTCAAACAGTAACTGTAAATGATGACTGATGAATACTGACTTTTCTCAATGCCTTCTCTGGTACTGCACTGTAAGTCATCATTAAAATACATAACTTGAAATAAAAATATTTCAGTGCATTATTTGCATTTTCAACGCACAATTTCAGTATTTCAAAAGCCTTTCTCTTCAACAATTAAAAATAATAAGCAGGACTTTTACGTGAGGTGATCTCTGCTTTCTTCCATAGTAGATTGTGTTACTCATTTCACTGCAAGTGCTACATTTCCTCTGCTAACTTTGCCTTTGTAGATCACCTCAAGGTCTGACCTTCATCCTACCTTCCAGGTATGTTTTATGTATGTCTGGAGCTAGCATGAACAACAATGTTTGGGAGTAAAGCTGGGTCTCACTTCTTATACAAGGATTGATGTTAGAGTGGTTTGTCCAAATTGTTCTGCTGTGACTATTTTTGTTTTAGTTGCTCAGCCTTTGCATTGAGGCAGTGCAGGGAAACGTGGCAATCCCTGTCCTGTTAGTCAGCTTTGGGTCCATGAACTGATCACGTTGCTGTTTATCTGTCCCTGACTAGTGTGTGGATGAAAACATGTGAAAGTATTCTCCTAGTCTTTTCATTTGATTGAGATAAAACCCCAATAAGAATGCATTTCAAAATCATTTGGTGAGTGAGTGCTAGTGAGGACATACCCACGTGAAAGGTCAGTATTTCCAGTGTGTCTGGACAGAGCTTGTCAGATGAATTCTATAGAGAAAGCTGACAGGGGTCTGGAAAATTGTACATCCTGGAGGAGCAGCTGTTCCACTTTCAACATCAAAGATGATGTCCCCAGTGACCTTGCCCAAGAAAAAGAAAAACAGCAAAATGCCTCTTTGCAATGTTTTCATAGAATCATGGAATGGGTTGGGTTGGAAGGGACCTTCAAAATTCAGCTACAGCAACTAGTTAAAGGCTCAGGTGGAAATGAAGTCCCTTCCAGCTTAGCACACTGCTTCAGTGACAGCAGGACTATCCTAGGTGGTCAAAGGGTTTTCATTTAAACTCGAGGAGGCAAGTTTGAAGCTACACACAGCAACATATATTAGCATAAAATCTTGGTAATGTTTGTAGTACTTCAGAAATGAAGAATAACATCTTTAACCCATATCAGGATCTCTGCAGTGTATCAATAATGTCCTAATTTCTCAAGTATTTTTGAAAATCAGCTGTTTCCTTATGTCAGACAATACCTTCCTAAAACCAGGAGATGGAGCCCTGCAGCCAAAGCCTATTACCAGTTGCTGAGTCTACACCCAGAAGAAACACTTTCTAATTGCATTTCAGGAGAACATGTATCAGTTCTGCTTCCTTGTGATAAGATTTGATGTGTGCCATCACTCAGCAGATTTGTGGCTACTGAGTAAGGAAATGGTCTGATGGGCTTCTGTCTTCAGAAGAGGGCCAGCAACTGGAAGACAGAAGGCTGCAAATAGTCTGTTCAATTTTATACAAGTGGCTAGTGATGGTGCTAATAAATTCTTCTGTGATGTTAATGGGGCTGAGATGAAACTCTCTGCTACATGAGAGAAGGAGTAGAGCAATTCCGTAGTGTCAGGACAGCAGGGGGCCGTGGGCTCACCTCCTTTGGCACCTGCCATTCCAAGGGTTCATCCCATCATGGGATGCCTGAGGCGGCATCACACAGCACTAGGGGCGTGGCACAGCTGGGACCAGAGGGGCTTCCTTGTCACCCCCAGGGCTCCAGGGGATCTGAACCCAGGCACCTGCTGCTGAAGGCTCTGCTGTTCACATGGTATTTATATTGGGCTGTGCCGTGACAGTTTAATCCATTAACAGGGCAATGAGGAGGGGGGGACTGCCTGTGAGCATCTGGCATGGCCTAAAAGCCCTCTGTGTACTCAGCGCTTGATTTACGCAGCTCTTCAAAGTCTGCCAAAGCTGGCCACTTCCCTTCGCACGTTATTAGTCAGTTATTAACAAGCACAGTGCTTAGCAACTTAATTCAGCAACATTAGCCACGGTCTTCCTGGAATACAGATGTCTAAGTTCCACTGGCCAGCTACGCTGCCTGATTTCAGCAAAAGCGATGCACCTCAGTGGAGTCTGCTGCCTGCATGGCAGGACAAGCAGGGGAGACTGTTTATGGTGTATATATACATATAAAAGCACGCGCTGAAGTAATCCAGGAAGACTGTTCACTTCATTGCATACACACATGCAAAAGAATATGAATCTTGCAAAACCATTTGCTTCCCTGGAGTACAAACATATTCAAAAAATGCAGAGCAGGGAAAACCATTCACTGCAGTTATTTTGCTTTGTTTTGGCAACACAATATGCTGGATGCTGGCTGGCTCTCTTGCCAGTCCAGACAAGCACAGGGCTGCTGGAGCAGCACAAAGCAACATTTCCAATGCCAATGACCTGCAACTAATTCGGTGGGGATGATTTCAGGGCAAAGGAGGGAAGGAACAGCCCCAGTGTCAAACTCCAAACCAACTGACAAGATTTCAGCTCGACATTTTCTTTATTTCGGTAAAGTCTTGGATTCATAAGTTTAGAAGTACACTTCAAAGATTATGCTGCTGTTGGATAATTCATCAATTCCTCAGTCGTACTGATTTCCTGAATGCCAGCTTCCACTGTGGTATAAACAGCAAACAGTGATAAGTAGATTAAAAAATGAGAGTTTGAGTTGTGATACCTCCAAACCCCAGAACTGGAGCTCTGTGAGCTTGATGGCAATGAGCTCATTCTGAAGCTTTTCTAACACGTTAAGATGGGTCTCCACTGCCCTGACTGCACTAGGGTTTCCAGCTCCTGCAATGCTCATTGATACAGTATGGGTAAAAGGATCTGTGGTGCAGAAACTCTTCCCAAAACCACTCTTTTAAAGGGCAATGAAATGTTGCACTATGTCTGCTGGTCCCCTTGCCGGGTATGGAAAGCATCAGATGGCACCGAGTGGCTGCACTTCTCCACACACTGTTACCCTCTTCTGCAGCCAGTGAAGAGGGTACATGGCATAGGGAAGAGAGCAAGGATCCGTCCATCGATCATTGTTAATTAAGCTATCAATTTCTTGTCTCTATCTGAATGAAATATGTTTTAGAAAGTTATAGTACCAGTTGTGCACAGAATCAGACTTGATTTTGTTAATTGGTTTTGACAGTTTTATCTAAATTTACTGCCTGTAAAGGGTACTTCCCCTGAAGAGTCATTGTCAAAGACACCCTAAATGTTGAAATTGATGCTTCAAATGAGTTTGGGAGTGGGGAATTGTCTCAAAAAACAATGCTTAAAAGAAATCAGGACAACAGCCTTCACCTAACAACCTGTGCTGTCTGGTTGTAGAATAGTTAACTCAATAATCGGCTCATGACTGCATATAACAGAATGACATCTAGAAACGACAAGGTGTTTGTGGGGCTCCCTAGATGACTGTTAGAAACCAGGAGGAGTTTGTCCTCCTATTCCCTGTTTATTTTGGTTGTTACAGATACCAGCCAGAAGGATGAAAGTACCCTCACCAAAAGCCCTAATGTAGGCTGTTATGTGTAAACAGTAAATATTTATTGCAGGTAGAGGTTGTGAGCATCTTTCAAAAAGTGCATTTATCATACGTTTAGAGGGGTTTGGGTTGTGAGAAGTAATATCTCTTATTGGATCATCTTAGACAGTTGGGTAAAGAAGATGAACTTCTGGCATATAAGCCCTTTTTTGTTTGGCTATTCCTAAGTTTTGATGTGTCCCTAAGGAAAAAATAGCAGTTTATCTTCGAAAAATAGATATATAATGTATGAAATACGTACTCTAACATATTAAACAACCTACCCTCCGGTTCCATCACTGAGAGCACATTTCATGGAAATGTTAAAAGTGAGAGGATGCTTTCATTTTCTGTAAATGAAAGGTTTGTGTCAGATGACTTAAACCTGCCTTGCCAAATGTGGGGTGTTTCTATTAGAAATAATTGGTCCATAAAGGGAGCTTCAGAGCATATGGATTTCTTTGGAGAGTGACAGAAGTTCTCTAAAATTCACTGTTTTGCAACTGAATAATTAAAACTTGTGCTTTGAAACAATGATCTTGTCATCATCCAAGAGAAAAAAAATGACATATTAGTTAGTTGATACTATGATCAAATGCTTTTCTGTCGCTATTTATAAAGTGACTCTAGCCCTTACTTGATTGTTATCAGGGAGGATAAAAAGAAAGGCCTGACACCCTCCTTGCAATTCCCACAACTTCTGAACAAACAAAAATTTCCCTTTGCCTGCCTTGCTGTATTTTCAGCAGGAGCATATTACATTGAAGTGAATAGCTTTCAGATGAAAGTTGTGGATTTAATGTATTTAGCTGCAATGAACTCTGTTCAAACAAACACAGGCAGTGAATAATGCCATGCCATGAGATGTTCCGGATTATCCCTGATGTACTGAGAACAAAGCTCTCCTGCTTTTGCTAGGTGGTCTCTGGACATCAGTTACCAGCTATTTTGCGTCATCTTCAGAATGAACTGAATAGAGCTCTTTACCATCTCCCTTTGAAAGCCTCACAAAAATCTCTGAAATTATTTTCTACTCAAGATCATATTTAAAATGGATAAATTTCACTGTATAAAAGATACATTTTCTGTACTGGACTATCAGTGATATTACTGGTTCTAACTTTCTTGGCCAAATTACTCCATACAACTCCGTACATCCTTCTGAATTACTAATGTCTATATTTACATGCAGTAGTGAAAATAAAACCTGAGCATGAATATTTTCATGTACTATTTCTGAAAGGAGCATGCTAGGAAATAAAATGCAAACTAATGTAGCTAGTACGTGATGCTAACAATTGCGCTCTGTGACTTTTCAGAGTACTCTCAAGGAAGATGCAAGCCTCTAGCTGAGTTCAAGGTGAGAGTTGATATTAGACAGAATTTTCATTTCAATTGATATTGATTTTTCTGAGAGAAAAAGGAAGGCGTATTCTGGCCAATAATAATTCAGCTCAACAAAATCAATTATTTATGCAAAGACGCTGCTGTGAGCTGAAGGAAGGAGTGCAAAGAAGGGTAAGATAAGAATGAATAGTTACGGATGTGGCCCTGGGTTGCTATATGTGGTCCCATTATGGAAGGACAAGTGCATTTGTTTGATGCTGGCTGAAAGTTTACCCGGGGTTGATTATAATTACTAATTTTAAAAAGTCTTTCCTTATTATTCCATTTGCAGCAAAGGTCAGTCTAAAGTTTCTTCTGACACAAATTTTGGCCGAAGATATTTGTAAAAAAAGATTTAAAAAATTTTCTTCAGTTTCTTTATTCCTAAAAAATTTTTCGCATCCCCTACCTCATTTCTGTTGCTGCTGTAGCTACTGGGCAGGAAGCTACTGGTCCCAAGGACAGCTGAGGAACTTGTCCTGCTGATAAGTCTCTCAGCTGAGTGAAGTTCCAGTGAGATTGGGTTAGATGAGTTGCCTGGGTAGCTCTTAGAAAAGTCATGAGTGTGGAAATCCTCCTCAAAGCTTGTGGGGCTGAAGGCCCAACCCTGCAGCTGAGAAGGAGCTGCTCCCGCCTCACTGATTTCTCCTGTGACACGTTTGTGCTGAAAACGGGCAGCTCTGAAAGCAGATGTTCCAGGGGGCTAGTCCTTCACCATTAAGGTTAATTTCTAGGACACTGTTATTCTTTTGGGTAGTAAGGACTGTGAGAGAGCATCCAAAATGAAGGCCTCTTCCTTTGTATGACAAATGTTTCAGGCTGTTTAATCGGTTCGTGTAAAGACTTAAAAACCCCAAACCACATCTATCTGGTGGCTTGATACTGTGCAAGGAATTGGATATTTAGCAGCTCCTGCTAAATAGTTCTTGTGTACCTTGAAGAATAGTGTACTCTGTTTTGGAAAACTTCTGGTGGTGGAAATGATTTTTTTTTTTTGTAATTATAAGAATAAAAACCAATCTATCTACTGTGCTTTAGATGAAATGGTTCAGAACTGTTTTTTGTCGATAACCAGTGTGCTACACATGGTGTATTTGTTCTCAGTAATTTTGTTGATATATTAACTCTAGTTTTGTTGATTTTCTTCTTAGTTTCATTTGATTTATTAGCATTGCTGAGGCACTGACTGTAGTATGAAGAAAAATGTGTCAAGTGATATGTGCCTAGGATTGAAATTTAGTGACGTTTTCTTTTAAAAGAGAGGAAAGGAAAGAACTCTACTTCCTTTGCTTGTCACAGCCCGCAATACTGATCCTCTGAGTTTGGGAGAACACACAGATAACAAACTCTGCCAGTTATACTTCCACAGATCTACTGGCAAATTATGAAGACACATGTAGAGATTAGGATGGTTTAGTTAATTGCCTTTTATATATGTTTTATTTTATCTACGTTTTATTGAGGTCAATACCTGTTAGATTAGAGATTTCATATTTGGAATTATTTCCTCTCAACCTGCTTAGATGTTTTTTTTGAGATCTTTTCCTTATAGTGATATTTTTTATGTATGCAGTTTGGAAATATTTTTATTATTTTAAGGTAAGACTTAAGGGTCTCACTGATGATTAGGATGGCACTGGAGATTTTGCCTGCATTGATTTCAAAGGCCCAGAAGATCATTTTGTCATCCATCAACTGTAGGTGTTAAGGGACAACAAAATTTCCAACAGGAAGCACATGCAACAGTCAGAATAATTCTGCTGTGCTCTGAAAGTAAATGACATAAGCCTAACATCTCGAGGCTGAAACAAATTAAACATGTCATTGCTTGATAAAATATGCTAACAGTGTATTTCACAAATTAAAATTACTGGTTTGCATTTCCATTTGCTTTTACTATTTCAACTTCTTGTGTCTGGAGTCTTCTTTGAATCATATTATGATCAATAAGGCTAAACAAAAAGAAGTGTCTCTGTGGACCTCATATTGAAACAAAAAATTGAAAAGATAGTTTTTGTTGGTTCCCACTATGCTTCCCATTAGGTGTCATCAGTTAGTGGTTGACTAGACAGAGTCTAGACTAGAGATTATTTGTGTAGAGAAGGGATTACACATGCATATTTCAACATCAGCCCACAAAACATTACACAGACAAAAAATACATTTCATACCTTTTACCTCCTAAAAACGTAACTGAATAATGAAAAATCATGACCTTCTACTTTGTCTGTAACTTTTATAAAAAGTTAATAGGAAACATTTTTACAAATTGTGAAAACCAAGCATGTATTAAAATTTTAGTGTTTATGTTTCTATGTAAGGTAGCATAGAAATATTTTAAAAGCTTAAACTTTTACTTTACCAGTACACCTTTGTCCGGTTTTAAAGTCCATTTCGAAAATGACCTCTCCAAAGAGAATATACAGCATCATTGGATTTGCCCTGTCAATTACAAAATGACTTTCTTAAAGCTAACATTGGCAAAAAGTTGATAACTAAATACACCAACTTAGCGAAACCACTGGTTTGCACTTATTCTACAGGTCAATGATAAAAGTAATTTGATCTTAAAATACTGGGAGTCTCATGCATAATAAAGAAGGATGAAAAAAGATCTTTCACATATGAAGTAGGATGGTGTAAATTTTATGCACCCCATGATTAAATGCACTAAAATCCTGTGTACATACAGACTTGGTCTTGGACTACCAGTCTTATGTGACCTTTCCTGAAACACTCGAAATGACATTTAATGTGCAGATGGTGTAAATAATCCCTTCTGTTTACTAAACTTGCTTAGTTTTCTTGTAAACCTGGAGTTTGTATCCAGTCTGCAGCTGAAGCCCAGAGAGACTCCCTGATAACTGGAAAACCATACTGAGAAGGCAAAGGAAAGGAGAGAGAAAATGGTGTCATTTTTTGGCTCCCAGTTGCAGATGTGACTTGCATAAGAAAGACATGATAGAAGAAGGAGGAACATCTGTGGTCAGAGGGATTTGTAGGAATAGGACAAGACTCGAAACTTCCCCATTGCTAGCACTATCCACACAGTGGAAACAGCTTTGCACTCAGACAAATGCCAGGGCAGACACCCAGGACTTTCATCTGTCACAACTCACATATTTTTCCAACTTTAGCTGTTTTGACCAATTCCTTGCAAATATCCGTGGGTCTGGCTGATAAATCTTGGAGATGTTTCTCAGTGAGAGACTGGTATGGGTAGGCTCTTTTCTCTCTGTTACTAGCAAAAAAATATCTTTCACTATTTCCACAACCTCAATTACAAGTGATTTTTAGTGAAGAAGCTGAAAAAAGGCACCAGGCATATTTTTAAAATACCATTTAAACCCCCCAACCCAACAAACAAGCCTAGAACTGTACAGAGCTGTTGTATTTTGCCATTCTGCTTATAAGAACTATTGAACACTTGCGTGGTTGCAGACACTGTCCTGTTACTGGACTTGTTGTTCACATTGCCATGGCTTTCTGTCACTGAGAAACACTTACAAGTTGTCCTGGAGGAGCACCAGGTGTCTAGTGTAGATATAGGCTCAGCTAATCCACAGGGACATATCTCCAGATGGTTTTCAATGGGCAGAAGAAGCTTATCCAAGGTCAAAATGTCAAGAGCTGTCACTGTCAGCAGTCAGCCAGGGAACTGGGCTGGTGGACATAAACCTCCTTTGAAGTCTGAGTTGCAGCCAGTTTGTGATCCAGCACAGAAAATGAGCTTTGGGACGTCTTTATCAACACTTCTCTTGCTTCAGAGAATCTTAATCAAGGAAGAGATGTGATTTTCCTTTGTGCAATAGTTGTTAATGTTTAATTATGTATTCTGAAAGATGAGGACTTCAGTTGAATTGTCTCTTCAATGAAACAAGGGAAATAAATGGACACAATAGGGCAGGTGCCAAGCTACCCAAACTAAGTTTGATGACTTCCAGCCTTTGTGAAAAATTTGTATCTGTTGCTTGCACAAAAAAAAATCTGCAAATCCTTCCTTCAACTAGCAACAGTATTGCTGAAATGCAGTAGTGATTCTCATTAGAAGAAAGCTGTTCACTTTCTTAGAACATTCTTTTTATATATTTATGGAAGAAATCCAGTCACATGCATAAAAAATGCTAACAAGAGAAGAATCAAACATTATAATATGTTGCGAAACCAGACTTGCACTCGTGAAATTTAATGAGAAATTTAGTTACAGAATTAAGTGGAGCTAGAAGTATATCTTACAAACCCTGCTGAGAAGATGTGCGTAATTTCTAATGTACTGGTTATCATAAAATCATAGAATCGTTGAATGATATAATGTTTGGGTGTGCAAGGCACCTTCAAGATCATCTATTCAAACTCCCTGCTATGGGCAGGGGCACCTTCCATTAGACCGGGTTGCTCAGAGCCCCATCCAACCTGGCCTTGAGCACTTCCAGGAATGGGGCATCCACAGCTTCTCTGGGCAACCCCTTCCAGTGCCTCACCATCCTCACAGTCAAGAATTTTGTCCTAATATCTAGCCTAAATCTGCTCTCTTTCAGTTTGAAGCCATTCCTGTTTGTCCTGTCACTCCAGACCCCTGTAACAAGTTCCTCTCCAGCTCTCTTGTAGCTCCATTTAGATACTGGAAGGGGCTCTAAAGTCGTCCCAGAGGCTTCTCCTCTCCAGACTGAACAACCCCAGCTCTCTCAGTCTGTCTTCATAGAAGTGCTCCAGCTCTCTGATCATCTTTCTGGCCCCACTTTGGGCCCAATCCAGCGGGTCCATGTCCTTCTGATGTTGGAGGACCCAGAAAAGATTACTCCAAATGGGGTCTCACAAAATCAGAGTAGAGATGTATCTAAATTTCTTCACGAAGGAAAACAGGTTGTTTTTAAGCAGTATATTGAGAATCAGCTCAATATATGACTGCAGTGATTTATTATTTAACCATTATTACTCAGAAACACATCAGAGATAATGAGGCATTTTCATGTTCAGATAAACTTTAAATCATATTTTTCAAGCATAGCCTGCTACCTTTTCCTTAAGGGCATACTTAAATCAAATTAAGAACCTGTCAGAACAGTGTACAATTTGCTTAGTGCAGAATTAGGTAAAACCTATATTACTAAACTCAAAAGACACAGATACCATGTTCTGGTACAAGTATAATCTCTCTTTTCAAAAACAGAACATTAAAGCTGGACCAAACAGTGAGATGTAGAGCCATGTTTTATACGGCTTTCTTTTCCTATAGAAATTGAAGAAAAACCATAAATAAAGCACCTAAATCAATAGTTATGCAAAAAAATTAAGAGTCTGAAACAGCAGAAAAATGATGGGTTATCTTTGTTTGCTTGGGTTTCTGAGACAATAGGATACAGTATAATAATATTTTCAAATTCCCCCAATCAGATACTATTATGTTCACAAAATAGGACTGGTAATCTTTCCTGAATGCTATGAAAGCTAAGATCATCAGTCAGTCTCTTTATTCAACAACTGAGGCTTTATGAGGACTATATGATATTGCTGGAAGAGTAAAGATGCTACCTCCAGCAATGAGTCCCTCAAAATAATAATTAAAAAAGCCACAGCAATAATCTCATTTTGTGTAATTCAGTGTTTATTTTTTTGCACTAGGAATAAGATCTTGTAACTCTGGGGTAGCTATCTATCCATTGTAGTTTTTATTCTCACATGTGCTAATAACGATTAAAAGTCCAATGCAACTTAAAGTTATGTGTTTTTTATTTAATATGTATATATATATATATGTTTTGCCACAAAAATCCAATAATCAGTGTTTGGTCTGATTTGACACTTAGGTTGAAGTAGTCAATAGTCCTTAAAGACTTACTCTTAACTTGCACATCTATCAGTCCAAGCTTACTTTGAAAATACTGGCTGTAAAAATGTATTCTCTTCAAAATATTGATGAACAAAAGAAGGGAAAAAAGTAAACTAGAAATTTATGTACTTCCTTTGGAAAAAAAGAAAATAATTCCCACATGAAAAGATTACAGCTGCCGTGAAACAATATAGTAATTTCAAATTTTAAAAGAGAAATTAAGGGAAATTGTGATAGGACAAAAAGTAGAAAACAGTATTTAGCAGCACAGTTTTGCATGAATGTTCCTTGGCAGCCTGTATTCTTACCTTTGCTAGCAAAAATAGAATAAACAGTTCAACAACTGTGATTTTTTAGATACTGGCACAAACTACTTCTATTTAGTACTACTTCAAAGGCATTGAACTTCAAAGTTATAGATTTTTCAGCCCCCATTCTGGCATCCTTCTTCTGCACCATCTTCTGCTCTTTGCTTGTTTTGTTTTTGAAATAAAAAATAATTCAAAAGTAGAAGGTGGAAAAAAGTCTTCAAAATGTTGCTGTTCAGATGAATTTGCAGTTCTCTTGACAGCCAAGACACAATGTCTAGAGACAGTACTTTGCAGTTTTAAGACAGTATTTTGTAGCTCTTTGAAGGCTGTTAGTCCAATCTGATTAGTGGAGTTAGTTATTGGGGATAAAAACATAGCATGCATGATTACTGAGAAACCCTTATTTTTCCTTGATGAGCGTGTAAACTGCTCTTCCTGTGTGCCAGAAACTCTTGCATAACTTGTCCTTTGCAGATTGTGGTCCTTATAAAGCAGCTGGAATGGGATACAGATGCAAAGATACGATCAGATGCAAACACATAAGATGATAAAGTAGAAACGTGAAAGCAGAGAGGACCATAACACTGATATTCTGTGGCTAAGTACAAGTGTCTTGCTAGTCAATAAACATGTGAAATCCAAGACATCTGCTCTGTCCTTACCTCCAAGGAGAAATACAAACTTCTGCACTCCTTACTTCCCCTACATCTACTTCTGTATATGCGAACATTTGTGCTTTAGTACCAAATGTCACAGGAAACTCAGAATACTGTGGCACAGGAAAAAACGAGGACCTAGGTGTTTCTAATGCCTCAAATCCTCCTATCCCTACAGATCAACGGAGTATAACCTAATTGACATGTGGGTTTATTATAGTAATACTTACCACATAAAGGATTGTTGCAAGACAGCAACAACTTGAGTACACTAGGAGCTATTTAAGCACCAAGGCGTCTGTCAGTTTCTGAGTGAATGTTAAGATCCTGGCCTTAAAATCACAAAAGAAGAATAATCCCACCAATTTGAATGGGATTTTGAAAAAAAACTCCACTTAAATAGGATAGAAATAAAATTGTTTGAGGTATTTTTGCACTTAGATGGTTATAATGAAGAGGAATATTTTAGTACATGAGAAGGATTGTCATTGTGCTTTGTGCTAAAATCCTCAAGGCTATTAATTAGGGTACTTCAGTCTGTTTACAGCTTGAGATGAAAATGACCTGCCAGTCATTGTCAGCTGTTGTCAGAATTTGCCAGCTGTTGCCTCCTGCATCCACTGTGTCTACCAGCTTTACCTACCTCTGCTGCTACACAGGCTTTCTGAGGAAAATGTGAAACTGTATTAATAATATTTAATAATTAGTCCAATATTTAGTCCAATATTTTGTTTAATGCTAGCCCAAATCCTGAAAGTGTGGGACATTTTTTAAAAAAGACCATTGTCCCCACACCTGTCTTCTTCTTTTCCATGAGGACTTTGTGTTGGCAAAGGCCGTAAAAGCTCTAGGGACAGAGCGAGGCTGATGAAAGCTTAAGGCAAAAGAGAAGAGGCTTTGCACCTCCAACCCACATTGGAGGTTTAGGTGCTCTAGATGCTCCAGAGCCTGACTCTGCAGCTTTCTCTTCTCCATCAAATCTGGCAGACACCAGTTTTGGTAAGCAAGGATGGAACCAGCTGGGTTAGTGGGCACATACCCACCCGACAGGGTAAAACCAGCTCTGGGATAGGCAGCTCTATTTCCCTAAGAGGGAATAAAGCAAGAACAAAGGCTTGGGAAGGTCACGCCTGAGGACAGGTGCTGTGGCCACATCTTACTGTGCAGGCACCCAACCCTTGGGAGTCAGCTGAAGGAGAGCATGAGGCCCTGGAAGGTCCAGCCTGTGGCAGGGAATACAACAAAGGCGTTGGGTTAAGCTCAATCCTCCTGCTGCCAGCTGCACCATAGACGGTGCTGTATCTGGGGTACCCCCTGCTTATATATTGTGGTGGCACCTCTGGGGAAGTTCGGTCTAACTTTCTCTTCATGAGTAAAGGATTGGCAGCTCAGAACTGGAGATACAAACCATTCAATGTAAGTAAAGTGAAAGTAAAGTAAAGTGAAAGTAAAGTAAAGTAAAGTGAAAGTAAAGTAAAAGTAAAGTAAAGTAAAACAAGAAACACAGGACAAAATAGAAGACAGAATATATTCTCTCTAACCAGTCTGGTGGTTGAAAAAATCTACTTAAGAAATCTGCAGAAGCTGCAATCAAGCTGTGGCTATATATACCTCCATTTTGAGAAGTTGCTTTAGAAGAATGGGGTTTTCTGTCTTTAATTTTCTCAAGATAATAAACTGTTGTGCTGTTGTCCCAGTTCCTGCAAGAGACTGCTGTAAACCTAATGCTCCCAGTATTGGAAATTGCCCAGGCATCAGTAAAATAAGAGTCAGTAAGGGATGTTGTGGACCATTTGTCTTTTTCTGACCCTCTCTAGGCCCTCATTTTGTGAGATTGAAAGATTTCTCAGAGTGCCTCAGCTGAAACATATCTTGAAATGATGAAGTACCCACCTTCCTTGTGCTCATGGCTTGCTATTTCTAATAGGAGAACTTGTCTAATTGTAGAGGCTCTTCATATATATTCTTTTTCTGTACCTAGGTGTAATCCCTCACCTGAAAAAGGGAAAAAGATGTAAGGAAATGCTTTTAAATTTTTAGATTTGTGTTCTCACATATTTTCATGAGTGAAATAAATTTGAGTAATTGGTAACGCAAGTTTGATCCATCCCATCAAAAAAAAAAAAAAGCATGACTTGAGTGCTTCTTGAGAGAAAAATAAAGAACAAAAAGAGGATAATTTTTATTTCTGCTGCAGCTGTGAGGACAAGCTGCTCTAAGCTGCTTTAGTGGAGTAGAGGAGAGAGTCAAAAGTCAGGCAATTTGGTAGCAACCCTTCCTGGCTTCTGCTAGGTACCACAGAACATTACGTAGGTCAGATGGAAATTTAGATCAATCCGTGAGCTGAAATGTCGACAATTACTCCAAGAGCACCATTAATAATTGTTCTGCATTGTGTGCAATCTGACAGCAACTCTCCCAGACACCCCCCTCCTCACAGTGCTAGGTACTGCCAAGGAAAAAACCAGAAAGGCCAGCTCTGGTTTGAACAAGGAGCTTGCTAGGAATCATGGAAATTTCAGGAAAGGCCACAAGATGTGCAAAATCATCTACCATTTATTTGTTGTTGGGACTTTACAGCCTGCTCCATACATTTTCTGCAGCTCTGGAAAATTGAGGACAAAGGAAGTAAATTGCATCTGAACATTCAAAAGGACACATTAATTGATACATCAAATCAATTAAATACTACCCCAAAGCCCTTTAGCTGGCCTGTACCTTGGGCTTAGAGCAGCTTCCAGTTAAAACATGAAGTGAACACTGACAGCCTGCTCCCCACAGCGAGCACAGTGCCCTTCGTGGTTGGTTCTGAAGAGAAACACAAGCTGGGATCTGGCAGATGGAGGTTTGGATGAATTTGTTGATAGGAAGAACTTGTTAAATTGTGCCCCAAGAGAATGAGCACCTTTCCACTAGATATATTCACTATTACATCTAGGCAGGGGTGAAACTCTGGATATCTGCAGGCATTGTCACCACTGGAAGGATCTTTTGGTTTTGTTCAGTCTCCCTACTACAGAAAGGGTGACTAATTAACCTTAAACTCTAAATACTAAACAAACAAACAAACAAACAAACAAACAACAAAAATTGAAAAAAATTATATGGGATCCCATACATTCATAAGAGCCTTCTAAAGTCCATAATGGTTTGTTTCTGCCATGGTATTTTAAAAAGTCTCTAAGGCAGAAACAGTCTGAGATTTATGTGTACTACCATGAATGCCCAGTGGTCTAGTAGAGCTCCTGGATGTTTTTATCTTTAAGAGATATAGTTTGCTCTAACAATCACAGTGGAAAGGTCAAGTGGCCATCCTGCAAGCACAGTCCCACCAGAAACAAAATTTAGAATACAAATTGCAGTTTTATTTGATCTAAGTGTGGATGCAGGTGAGTTGGAGTATTGATGAGGAGAGACAGTATGTAATTTGACTGTTTGCTGCATTTATTTCTGACATTTAAAGGGTGATAGCTTATCTTCTTACAAGGGCCTAGTTATATCATAAATCAATAAGAAAACGGAAAGCACCAACCCCATTATTTGCATTTACTACAAATAGCTTGGCCCAGGTTAACAAAACAGTCAGTTGGATATACAGTTTCAATTTTTCAATTATTAGTATTCACAAATATTAATATTACAGTTTCTAAGTACTGTGTGGGATATGGTAGGGCTTCTCTATAATCAGACAAGAAAACAGCCATAATGGCTGACACATAGATAGCAATAATTAGTCATGGTTTTAAATTTAAGTAATTTAAGTAGTTATATTCAATGGAATTAATGGGCTAGTGCTTATCAAAATAAGTAAGGCTTAAATTTTGAGTTATCTTACATAATAACTGTGTGCAGCCAGTATTTGGTGACTTGTGTAGTCACTGAAAATCTAAGCCTCTACAGCTACAGCTACTAGAGAAAGGCAGTTTCTGAAGCGTTCAAATTGCAGTCAATATCAAAGGCTCAGGAAAAGCACCTGAGCCACTACAAAAGAAATTAATTACCTCACTGACCACAGGAGTAAGGATTCTGAATGTGACTGTCACACCTGCCTTTATCACCCTAACCAAGAAAAAGAGGGATAATGAAACTCAGCCTAATCACAAATAAGGGTGCAGACAGCACTCTTGTGATACCCTGAAAAGATGTAAGTTATAGTCTCTAACAAACATTGCCATTTATTTCAGATTAAAGGTCAGAATAAGGTGTGTATATTTCAGGGAAGAGAGAATATACTCTTTTAAATGCCTTCCATTGCTCAATGCTGCAAGATATAATAATCTTGCTGCTCAGTATGACCCTTGTCATATTTTTTTAGACAAATCAGTGAATGGAAATAAAACTTTATACTTTTTAGTGCTGCTTACTGCCTTTTAAAAAGAGGATGTGATATATTAGCAAACTGCCTGTGTTGACTGTTCAGTACTACACAGCTTTTTGGTGATTGATGGCACAGGGAGTAGGTTCTTTGGGCCTGGCACTGAGTAGCAAATTGAGAAAATTTTCCTGTACTAAGTAACAGTAAGAATTTATAGTGGATCAGTTTGACTGCACTATGTGTGTATGTTGCACAGAAATGAAATTACTACATTCTATTTCCAATGCAAAAGACAAATTAATTCAGTTTACCTTATTTCATATTAAAAGAACAGTCTCCCAAAAGGATTTGGTTTAGTTTAATCAGCCTATTCTAAAAATTAATTCTCATCAACTTCTTTGAATGTCTTTGAAGCCCTTTCTTATTAATGAGTAGGTATATAAAAACATTGAAGTGTATTCCATATATCAAAATCAATAGTGAAATCTATCTAAGTAATTAAAAGCACAAAGTGTTTATCTTAATATTGGATGTAGGAATATACAGGTAGCAAAATGTTATAGCAGTTCGGTGGCTACCTTCAGCACAGTTTAAGCCATCACTGCCTCGATGACTGAATGTGAAGAAACTTGGTTTGTGTCAAAATCTCTCATATGACTGTGCCACTGAGAGTCTGTGGAATAAAACTGCCTTTTCATTTGCTCCCTGAGGGTGCCTGATCTCTGACCACAGCCTGGAGAGAACCAAATACGGTGACCTGTTCACTGGCTGCCAACCAGTTCATTCACAATTGATCTGTGGAGGAAAGCCTTCCCGTAGAAGGAAGAATAATTCTTCTTTTTTTTCCATTTTCTCTAAGGTTTCTTTAGACACCTGCTAATCTTGCATTATATGTCACTGTGTCTGTGCCAGCAGACGTCGCACCAGCTTGACCTGCCCTTCTTGCACAGCCTGACAGGAGAGGAAGGTGTTTGGCCATGGGGACTGCTGCTCTGCAAGGTCAAACAGGCTCTACCGCTGCCTTGCATATGATGCATTAATGTATTTGCTTTGGCCCTCTGCACATGGTTCAGGATCAACACAGAAAGCAGTTACTTAATATCACTTTTCCTGCTATTTTTTGAGAGTAACTTAACAGAAGTTTCCTACTTTACCCAAATTAATGCAGAAGTCCCTGTAGTAATTTTGCTCGGTGTTTACTTCATGGCTCACAGTCTGATTGATATTTTTGCCCCATGAACTTACCTGTAAAGACAGATTACTTACTATTGCGTACTATTTTGCTGATGGTAAAATAATGTATCACCTGCTTTTAAGAATACTTTGTTTTGGTTGTACCCTGGTGGTTTCGTTCCTGCTGCTTAAACTTCTCCTTTGGGTGTAATATTTCCAGACTAAACAGAGTAACCTTTTCATAGTCCTAATAGAATTTGAAAATAGAGAGAAATGACTTATAGCTAGGAGTTCACAAGTGTTTTCCTTCTAATGCGGTGTCTGAGTCCATTATAGCTGTCAGTCTGCGAGGACATCTTTCTACTGTGAAAAAGGTAACCAACACAACCCCCTTTCATCAAAATTAACACTTTCCAGTTCATAATTTAAAAATTATTTTCTTATTTTGATCAGGAAAAATTTGGATTTTTGTATTGTATTGGCACACTTATCTTTTAGCTGATTTTGAATTCTAATAATTTCTGGCCCAACTGTAGAGGTGTCATACCACTTTCTGCTAAGGTATGGACCCCTGATTTTTATTTCTCCAAGACACACATGTTCTGACGTTATCTTTAGAAGTATGACCATGTCAACAAGTTTGACTTGTGTTCAGTATATGGGATGACTTTTACGCCACCGAATGCAAAGTTCAACATTTTTATTAAAGCAAAATATTTGTCAAGACAGTAAGAGAGTTTAAGGAGTTTCAGTCATCAGGATTTTCTGAAGTCATCTTGCTTTGTACTCTTCAGGGAGCTGCAACCTATGGTGGCAGTTTGAGAATAAAGCAGGATTGGTCCTCATCTGTGTGGCTCAGGAAGACACTTCAAATACCTTGCCTCCACACTTGGGTTATAATGATGATTGATCCCTATTATTTACTTGTGTTGCTGAGTCACACGCTGGAGTTTTACAATAAAGAAGCCTTCACACGCTGGAGCTCTACAGTAAAGAAGCCTTCAGATACTGAGAAGGTAATTGGATTTTAATTTTTCAGAACGTTTTCTGATTTTTTTTCACTCCTGTTGGTACCCATGCTTTGCCAGGCTTTGCATAGTCCTGCTTTGTAGTCCTGTGTGAAGAAGACAGCAACTCATAGGTAATGACTCTTTTAAATGGTTGAGCCTTCACTGGGCAGCTGAGATGGCAGAGAGATTAAAGCCAACCAAGTGAAGAAAGAGGGGAGGAAAGGTCTCCCTCATGATGAGTAGGGGACCAAACTGTCACTGCTCTAACAGTATTTGGTTGCTACCCTCTTTCTGGAGCACTGTGTCTTCTTCACGGACATTGCAAGGGTTTTTGCCATAGCTGTTCCTTGTTTTTGGCAGAAGACAGTGGCTTTGCTGCAGTGTGTGCTTTGCTGGGCGGTGGGCTCTGCTCCCTGTGCTGCAGAGGCTGGATGACCCTGCAGACATCCAGATGTTGAATGCAGTGCCTCACGCACAGCATCAATGCTGCAGAGATGCTCAGTCACAGCCTCAGATGTGGAGCTGTTAAACTGGCAGCAACTCCAGGCAGATTGTTTTTTGGCAAAACTACCCCCTTAACATGTACTTTTGCTTGTGGCTGCTGAAATCTCCAAGTTCTTAATTATTTGTTATTTCTTTCCTCCTCAGAAGAATTGTTCAGAGCATTACAGGCAACAGGCCTTTCCCATTGATTCTGTTCAAACTCAGAAGCAATCAGAATGTAGTAATCAAGTTTACTGACTGCCAGGCAACATAGAATTCTGCAGTCAAGTAAAGGTTACAACAGTCTCTATGTACAGCAAGTACTCTAATACTATAATTTCTTTTATAACTTCTGGATGAACTGAACTTCAAGAACTTGTTCAAAAGTGATGAATGCTTGACTCCTTTGGGTATCACACTGTGGCACAGCTGGTCCAAATGATGTTATTAGTCCAAGTTTTGTTATTTTTCATGTTAGTGTATTTTAATGCAAATAGTTGTTTCAGAAAGCCTCAGAAGACCTAGCTGTGCATCTCTGTAAACCAAAAGGATAGCACTGCATGCTGTTTTGTAAAAGAGACTTGAACCAGAGGTTAAAGTTAGCCATAAGGAGGTTAATTTGATGGTTGGATTGAAGGTATTATAACAGAAATCTTCTTATGAAAACTAGGCAGGTGATACAGAAATTAAGGAGAAGACATAGAACTAACATAACAGAACAAACTAGATGTTTTACATGAGACAATTCACATCAAGCATTGGAAGTCTTTCCTATCACAATGTTTGATGAAGTGCAGAGCAGTATAATAAATATTTATACTTAGACACAGCAAATATTAGAATTATCTGTGCTTCAGGGCTGACTGAAAGAGAATAGAGTAACATTATAAATGTCTGTTTCTAAAAATAGTCATGTGTCTTAATGATTCCTCTTGCAAAGTATCTTCATCCTCCCTTACAAGGTCTTCAAACATTTTAACTCGTAAATGATAATAGATATAACTATCTTCTTGCAAGGACAGTTCAATAAAACAACCTACAAAGTCTCACAGAGCTGGTTATCCACAGTAACTTTTATAATGGAAAGATTTATCCTATGTCTAAGCAGTCATCCCTTTCTATTTTGTATGTTTTACCTCCTCCTAAAACAAGAGGTTTGCTTGGTATGTATAGGATAGTGACATTGCAGCAACACCATGTAATTGGTAACAGCCTGCAAACATACTGACTTTGTAAATGTTAATAAAAAACAGTCTGGTGACAGCCTAGGTAGGATGATGATGAGGAGGAGGAGGAGAAGGATGAAGGAGAAGGAGAAAGAGGAGGAAGAGCAGGAGAAGAATGATGATTATGATGATGATGGGCAAGTTTATCAAGTTGTAGGCTCTGCTTTCTTTTCTCCTGTGCATTACAGACAAAGCAGATTCTTCTCCTTTGGTGGCATGGATTTGGAGGTAGGGTCTTGGCTTAATAAGGTTATAAATGCTTTATAATGAGATAATCAGTGATTAATAATTTTTGATAGCAAGCTGTGAATTTCAGCAGTATGTTTTACACTGCAGTATGTTTTCCTTTGTGGAAAATGCTCAAAGTCTGTGGTAGCCAGCCTTTTGGCCAAGAAAGTATCAATGTTTTTGAGTGGCAGAAAAGACTCACATGACCTTTTATGTTCCCTCTGTAGCAGGAGCAGGACCATGAACATGGGCGTGTGCTGGTCCATCCAGTGGAGCAGGGCTGCCACCCTTCCCTGGGGCTCTGGGCAGCTGCAGGACCGAGGCTGTCTCGCAGAGCTGGGTTTGCAGTATGGTCCTCTTATGTGCTGCCTACACCAGGGAGGGAGGGTGTCTGGGGAGAGGCAGCTATCACCCAGCAACATTCATATTTTTCTCCTTGTCCCCATCCATCCTGGAAGACCTCCGGGAGTGAGCAGGATGGATGGTAGACTTGCAGAATTTCCTGTCAACAGCAGCCCAGGTTGAGACGCTCTTCATGAATCCTTTGGGATTTCCAGTGAAATTTATTGCTGCTGATTATTCCCTAAACCAGACAGATTGTTTGATTACTATTCTTTAGAATCCATTTTAAATACACATAAAAATAGAAACTTAAATATGACCCTTAGTTGCTACAGCATTGTCTTCCTATTCCCACAATATATAATACATTAATCAGATCAGTCTGCTGTATTATGATTCATAAAGTCACCTGTCAAAATGAATGCAGAGATTATACTTTTTTCTTATTATACTTATTTGTTTTAATTAGATTTTCTACAATGATTGCAAGGCCAGTTTAGACAGGATTTTGAGCAACCTGATTTAGTGGGAGGTGTCCCTGCTCACAGCAGGGGGGGTTGGAACTAGATGATCTTTAAGGTCCCTTCCAGTTCAAACCATTCTATGATTCTATGGCTCAGATAAATATAGTGTGTCTTGTAGTCCTTACTGTTAACTATACTAAGATCCTAATATTCTTTTACATGAAGCCAATTCTTAGAGTGGGTAGTCAAAATAATCTTAAGTGATATTTTCACATATAAGCAGAAGCTTCAAAAAGTTTTACAGAGTAGCTCCTGAAACAGTGTAATGAATAATTCAATGAAAACTGTAGCATAAAACAAAGAGGTATCTGTACTACCTAGTGAATTACTGACTTGATTCTAAAAAGAACTTCTTTGCTATAAATCAGAATGAAAATGTCAGCGCTATAAAATTTAATTTTGAAATAAACACCTGGATTTTAACTGTGCACAGAGGCTCCACCAGGCACAGCTCGCTTCTGTGGCAGCATTGAGCTCAGTTCTGGGAATGTGAATTACAGTACAGGATCCTTATCAAATGGGTGGATTCTGCACAGAGTGTCTAGACATGAGACCCATTAGCTGTATTTCAAAGAAAGAGAAAACATTAAGTACCAGTATCTAGCAGATTATGGGTGAAAATATTTTTATATAAGTGTCTGAAATTTAACTTTCATATACAAAATTTCCACCCAGAAATACATTAGAGACTATGCCTAAATTTAAGACACTTGTATTGCCCAACTTAAGCCCACAAAACGAAGCACTTATTTACATTTTCTTCTGAACAAGAAACTCTAATTTTTCCATGCCATCTATGGTTTCTCAAAATCTGCTAGAGATTTTCTCCCTATTGATGATACTTATATCCAAACACTACAAAACTACCTCTGTGGCTATTACACATAAAACCAAAACCAGTTATTTCAAATCTATCTTTGGCTTAGTTTGGAAAAGATGTGGCATAGGTGTTAGCACATTTGCAAAACTAGATGTGGCAGGACAAAATATGAATCCAAATAGCCAAAGCACAGCAAAGTATTAAAGCATGTGTTTAAATATAAGAATGAATTTGATGCTTTGCTGAACTGGAATCAAAACCGGAGCTGTATTAGATACTTGCTAGATCAATTCCTTTTATGGTGAATGTCTGGCTAAACAATATAAAGGCAGTGTAATCTTTATATTATCTTCTTGCTGACCTAGTAGTTACACCTTCTTTTCCATATTAAATGAGCTTCTCTTAGTGTTTGTTCACCATATTTGGCTGAACAGACCTCTCCTCTACATTTGCTATTGAAAGGTTTGGGGATTTCTTGCCCAGGAAAACAATTTAGACCTACTCAAAACCAGGGTAGAGTACAATTTACAGGATGCTCTACTGCTGAAAATTATTTTCTGGTTTAATCATCTTAAGTAGACTTAATTTCTAATGAATGACAACATAAAACTCAAGGAATTATTTTCCTTAATTATCTGCATCTGTTTCCCAGTTGGTGACCATTATTGACTCTTGCACAGCTTTTCAGTCACATGACTCCATAAACTTTCTTATGGTGAAGTCTTAAGGATTTTTTAATCCTTAGTGTAACATCATCCCAATGAAAATATTTCAGAAAACATTTTATAAATGTTTGTTCTGCAGTCCCACAGCTTGATATTGTGTTATATGTACCATAGTATCTGCTTTAGCTTTATCATTTGCTCCCTTTCTTTCTCAAAGCTGTTTGGAAATTGTAATTGGAAGAGTTTGTTCATAGCTCAAGACCACTTTTGAAACCAAATCATAGTCTCCATGCACATATAGTCCCATTCATTACATGCATAGATCATGTTTTCAGCAAAATACCAGCTCAAAGCAGCTACTCTGTTCAAATTACTGGAGCTGCTCTTGAAAGACTGGTCATAAATAATTCTTGGCATTTTAGAACATTCCATACAAAACCATCTATGGTTTTTTTTTAATCTGAACAGGTCACTGTGCCATATCAAAGACAAATGTGCAAGACAGTACAGAGGTCTTCTATTTTATTACCGTCTTCCTAGAAATGGCAATGTCTTGAAATGTAATTGCTTTATTTTCTGCACAGTGGATTAATTTTCTTTTCTTGTGGATATTAAAACTAAAATAAACAGCAGTGAATTCCAGTGCACACACAGTTAGACAGACCAACATTGTAGACCCTGGATTGGGCTAGTTCTTGAATGTAACATTTGTATGAGTGATGACTATCCATTTCTCTTGGGGAAAAATTGAGTCCTTCTGATGTTTGGTCAACTGATTCTGTTGTTTACTCGCCTATGAATGCAGAGGAGGATGAAATTGATTAAATGCATCATGAAAAGTCTTTCTCCTAAGCCTCAGCAATAACTGGACCAAGAAATTACTTTGTTTTGAGCAGTTACAGAGGTGATGTCAGTATCTGTTGATCCTGTTGTCCACATGTAATGAAAGTCTTCAGCCAGACTTCACATGTAACTGTCATGCTCAAACATTGGAATCCTTCCAGATGCAGTGGGTTTTATTCCAAGGGGTGCCCTCCTGAGCAGAGAACAGTGTGTTAAGGTGGCATCTGGATGGTGCTAGTCATCCCTTCTGTCTGTGCACATTCCTGGGGGAAAGCATAGCAGCCCTGCAGGATGATGAAAAGCCACCATCAGAAAAATGGGTGATGACTTCCCTCTCCTTGTTGACCCAGTGCAAGCAGTGGGAGCTGTAGGTGCAGAGACACAACTCTGTCTGGAGGAGGAAGCTGGTGATTCCCAGAACCAGCTGTGCCCCCCCTCTCTGCCTTGATGTGTACCAGAGATGGGCCTCCTGCTCTGACCCTGTGCAGATTTATCACCTCCTGACACCCCTCCCAGAATAGCACAGAAAAAAGAGATTCCTTTGCTCACATGCCACACATATCACACCAAACCTGGAGAGAGGAGGTTGGTGGAGTAGGTAGGATGTCATTCCAAAAAGGTTTTATTCACCCCAATGTTTCTTTCTGATAGTCATTTTTATGTGTTGCTTTATAATACTGGAATGATGTGAGATCATGATGGGAATGAGCAATGTTTGTACGTTACGTTAATAAAAATGTTCTGAGATAATGCAGCTCGGGCTTGTTTCTGGTGTTTCTCATATATCTTGTGTATATTATTTATTCGTATATAGCCTAGGCTGAGGAATTTTCTAAGTTTCTTTCTTGGAATGTGAAACAAGATCATGAAAGTGCCATTTATTTTTTATAACCTCCTTTTAATGTAACTGGAAAGAATAGTAAAAAAAATGCTTCACACCTTCTACCTTAGGAACAACATTTTTGAGCAGGGGAGGGAAGCGGGGAGATCTGCTGCTCTGCATTAATATTGTAGGAATCATGATTTCACAAGCAATGCCAATTTATAAAGAGTTTTCTGTAATTTCATTATTACCATTGATCAAAGAAAATGCTTCAGATGAGCACAACTATTTTAACTGAAGCTTTCAGGACTGTGAATATAATTTCAAACAAAGTAAGGAAACATTTCTGAAATGAAAGACAAAAGAATTCTTCATGGAAAAGCAAAGAATCACACACATTTTCTTACCGAAAAAAAGAGATAAAATTACAGAAACTTGTATCTGCTATTCTATTGCTAAAGATGATATTGCCTTTGCTAGCCCCATCTTCTCAGGCATTTGTAATGCCTCAGAATACAGCAGTAAAAAAGGATAAATGGAGCTGGATAAACTAAATGGAAGACCAGAATCTCATAAAATAAGTAAATGTTCTCCAGACACAGTTGTGAAATTTCTGTGCTTATGTGTGTAACAGAAAGCAGGCTCCAGAATTTCTAAAATATACCTGGTAGAAAGCTTAACTGGCTTCATTTGGTACAGTGACCTAACCAGTTGTTTGTCAAATCTGTGTTTTTATTTCAAGTTGACATTAAACTTCAACTTGAAAGTATGGTTGAAGCGTATAGAAACTTGGGGTGAACCAGTGCAGCAGCCAGAGCATCTTTGTGCAACTGGAAGCAAGACCTCAGTCCAGGAGGCTTGGGTTGGTCTCTGACACCTTCAGAACAGGCCTCACTTTGCAAAGACCTTAATTTTTCTAAATACCCTTGACTGTGAATGAACTCACGGCTATAAAGCTTTGCTTTAAAAATCTCAGTGAAATTTCTGTAAATTGTCAGCATTGGTCTGATTATACTCCTGCATTTTCTGAGTTCTCCCACTGAATTAAAGACCCACAGAGCAACTTTGGGCAGCGCAGCCCCAGAAAGATAATAATACTTTCTTTTTAAGGTCCTGCACTACCTGCCAACTTTCTTGATAAAACGTTTGTGACACGTTAAATCTGTGATTCCCCTTTGAAACAGGAAGTACAGGCTACTGGGTTAAGTTTTGCAACAGTTATCTGCTCCAGCTTTGTTCTCCATGCCCTGTTTCCAGCACGGACTTTGGTGAATCACAGCACTGCTCAGTGCATACACAGCATGCAGAGGGTTCTTGCTCAACTGAGCTTGTGCAGTGCTGCTTTTAGGTCCCACTTTTTGGATGTCTCACTCCTGTGACCGACCACCAGGGTGCTGCTTCCACAGCCAAGCACTAACCCTGGACAGAGCTCTGGCATCTCAGTGTGGTGATCCTGTTGTACCAGATCACGTTTCTCTGTTCTAACTCGGGAGACACGCCTTACCCTTCAGCTTGATGGAGATTTTTCTGCACTGCATGCAGAGCAGAGAGTCTCCAGGCTCATGCAGAGAGATGTTTGAGCAAGAGAGGTGCAGCAGCAGAGCTCTGCTGTCGAAGAACCTGGCCTGCACAACTGTTTAAAGGAAAGCAACACATTTTGCTAATGTCATTTTAACAGAATTTAGTAAGTTGTTTGTGGATACACTGAATTTGTCAAAAGTACTTGCTAGCTCTGACTGAAATTGTCATGACTGGAATATCCGCAGCGAAAGGTCAGATCATTAAATCAACTCTTGTGCTTGTAACTCTCACTTGTCAGAAGATTATATTAATGAACATCTTTGTCACAGAATAAATTATTAAAAAATAAAATAAGCCCTTAATTTTCACTAACAATTCAGTAAGTTAATAGACTGTACTTCTGTTGTTTTGCTGCTAGGGGCACAGGGTATTAGTCAGGAATAATAAAGCAAATGAATAGTTTCTGTGCCTCTTTCTCATACATGGGAAAGTTAAGAAAGAACATCCTTATTTATTGTTGGAATAACTTTTTTCCAAAACATCATATTATTCATTCTCAAAATATCAGCCACATTAATTATCAGGAGACATAGAAGGGTTTCACATTCTTTGGATTACTACCTAACATGACTTAAAAAAGAACAGCTTACTGGTGTTCTGTGGCATAAATATTTTGATTGCTAAGTCATGTAGATTTCAAAATTGAACTGGTAACAATTCTTGTTTCCCTTCTGAAAAATCCCGCCATGCTAACTGGCTAACAGCTAGGAATTCAGTGGGACAGAGGACTTCCTGGGATGTTGCTGGAGGGCAGTCTCAGGTGGCAGGAGTGAAACATTATCTGATTTATTCTCAAACATCAAGTTTTGGGTTTGGGTACTGCCTGGTTTACAGGCAGATTTGGGTGACCTACCACTGTGGCAGCCTGAGTGACTAGGAGACCTGCAGTAAAATGGGAATTGAATCAGAACTAAGATCTAACACAGATGTTACTGCTTTCAAGAACAGCGATATTGTACAAAAACTAACAACTACTTGCCTAAAACTGTGATCTTGGTCTGATCCAACATTCATTCCTCATGTGGTAAGATCTAAGATTTTACTTCAGTAGGAGTTGTTGTGGTTCAGATACGTGCCCTGAATGGGAACAGAGAGCATTCTGCCATGTACTTATTAACTTAAATCTATTTAAGATAATTTCACTCTTTAAAAGATAAATTCTGCGAGATTTAAACAAAGCAGAAATTAAAATCCTCAGGGATACTATTTTCTGCAGTCCACATACTACACTTCCCATTCTGCTTAGTCAAGAGATTTTTTTTCTGTTTTAGCAAGAACGCGTTTGTGTTTACTACACATATATGTATATCAATATGCTTTTGAATAAAAAGCAGCTTATCATCATTCTCAGTGCAGGAGTTGTAGACATGCAGACAGAGCCTAAAATAACCCAAAAGCCTGAAAATTGTGTGTTGCAAAAAGATCTTACTGTACTCCACAGAAAATCAGCAAACTACAGATCCTTATCTGGCTGCACATAACGCTGATATACTCACTTGTCTTTATTTGTCAAACATATTGGCAAGAATCTCTGTGTCAATATTTATTAATAAAATCAGCTCCTGTGGAGAACAGCTGGTCCAGTTTCCCTCCTCTTTAGGCATCTGAATCATCCAAGCTGCTTTTAAAGAAGACTTGAGCTACTCCTTGTTGTTTGATTTCGTTAAATAAATAAATGAATGCGCACATTAAAAACCTTGTAAAAGCCTCACTTTTCTCTTCTGCAGTACCAATAACTCAAATTTATCTATATTCTGTTTTTAAATAAAAGTAGGTCTTTGAGGTAGTTATTTTCTTCATTATTCTATTATTAACTTGAATATTACTCTGCAATACACAGGGTTTTTATAAATATTTTCAACTGCTTTCTCTACCTTGTCTGTGCTAGTTACCAGCTCTCCCTCATCCTTATGAGCTCATCATCCTATGAGATTTTATCTAGTTTGGTTTTTGTTTTCTCTAACCTCTTATCTGCCTTCTTTACATTGTCATAATTTCATGCATGATTCCATTTTCCTTGTCTTCCACTATTTTCTCATGAAGTTTGGGAATATGTGTATTTTGATGCTGAATTGCAAAACTGAAGGAACCTTATTTCTGTTCCATTCACCAAGATGAAAGCTTTAGTAATAATACTTTGCATTATTGCCTTTTTCTTATCTCTTGTGTCTTTACTGTTTTCTCCTGAACTTTTAGATGTCCGTAAATACCCTAAGTAACTGAAGAAGTTGCCATGTATAGGTTAATTCCTAGATGAATAATGCTGGATATAGAGATGATTGTTTAGACCCTCTCCTGAGTCTTTGAAGTTGCATTTGATTGATTTTCTAAGGTGCGGAGAAATGGGGTATATTGATCCTGGTATGTGGGTCATGTAGGCTAGCAAACACAGTCCTTATGTTCAAAATCTGATGGCTATTGAAGTCGACCTTTATGCTTCATTCAAATTCTCTTCCATTTCTTTTTCCAACATTTGCTATGGCTGCCCAAAAATGTTAAAAGGTTTGTCCCTGTATGTGGGTGCATGTGGAGGTTATTGTTAGTGTTCTCTTCAGGGTACTTTTGATACAAATATGCCTGCTATCAGTATCTAACAGCTCATCTTTTACAAGAAAGGGCAAATGACAAAAGAATAAGAAATTTTCCCCTTTCTTACTGACAGGCCTCAGAATCAATGTAAGGGTTGTGCATGTGTCATCTTCGGCTATTTTTCATGACTGGTCTGCAAATTGGTTTATTGTAATAGGATACTGCTCTATTTATCTTTGCTCTTATTTATTACTACTTTCATTTTTAAATCCTCTTTCTCTCTGTCAGGGTCCCTTAGTCCTTTAATATTTATAGAAATAAATGTGTGTTGACTGACTCACTGCACTGGCTTTTACCAGGTTACCTGCTCTCTGGGTAGAATTCAATACTGTTAGTCAGCAAGGAGGGTTATATGTTGGTTAATACTGGCACATGTGAATATGCTGGTACTTACATTCTTAAATAAGATGGCCTTTATCCCTTGAAAAGAAAAGAGATATTCAATATACAAGGCAGTTTTTGGTCTGTTGCAAATACTGATATGACTATTTGGTCCCCAGTTACTGAGTGTAAAGGAATGTTTCGCTCTTCCTTACAGTGTTTCACCCTTCCTTACTGTTTTTCTTGCAGTGCCTGCCTGAGTTAACTTGAGGGAATTTGTCTGAATATTCATAATAGATTCATTTTCAAAACCCTTGCTTTGAGTCATAACTCAAGTCACCTGAATTATTAACCCAGAAGCACAAGTTAAAGATAGTTCTTTCAAAAAGTATGTGTTTATGTATCGTTAATTAGTCTAATGGGGAAACAAAGGAATGAATTATAAGGAGCAATAAAAAAAAAGAAAAGTGTAATCATTTTCTTTCTGTCTTGAGTTATGTGCACCTTCACCAGGTCCAGATTTAGTGTGAGGAGAGAAATGCACCTCATTCTGTGCTCTTTCCTTCAGATATCTTGGTTCACACAAATCTGATTCCTTGGGGGCCGTCTTTGGAGTTTCTGAAGAGCCTGTGAAACTCAGCAAAGTCCTAGACTTGACTATTATTACTGAGACAATGTAACATTGAATCTTTTCTTCTTTTTCCCCTCAGAGTCCTTCTGGACTGCAAACCTGGCTGCCAGCTCTGCAGGGAATCTTGAGAGTTCCGTGCTTCTGGGCTGCCTGTACATCCAGCAATGTCTGTTCGCCAGATCACACAGGGGACCTCCTTGGCACAGGATCCATTGAGCCAGATTGGGAGGGATGTCCATGCTGGTTTGGGAGCTGGTGTGGGGCAGGGCATCCTCTGCTGGATCCTGCAAAAATAATTGAGATCCTGTAAGTGGAGATAGATATAATTTCAAAATCATCCAGGAGTTCCTGTTTATGCTCACCCTTGGTCTGAGCCACTAGAGTATCCCAGACAAAGAAACAGTATTTTCCAGGATTCAGAGGCCTCTAGATCTTCACAAAATGCATAGTGGATGCTTTTTAGTTTTAGCTGTAATTAATTGCATATTATTTATGCACATACACGTTATTTGTATGCAGTATTTATAGGCAATTATATACATATTGCATATATTTCTGTGTATCTCGTGTACACTGTTATGGGATACTCAGACAGTAGTTTTATGGAAAAACAGAATAGGAATGTCTCTATCATTTTGAATTGAGTATCTGAAAGAAGAGTCTTCAGTTTCTAATTAAGAAGATGGAAACTCACTGTGGCTTATAAATGGTTCCAACTTCACTTACCTGACATTCCTTGCCTATGTCTCACCTTTAGCTATATCAATGTTATTTTTAATAGGCTACATACAGTCTTCTTTTTTTTCTTCCACTTCAGCCAATGGAGAGCAAGATAAGGCTTTAACTACCTCTTCAAGAATTAAAGAAATCACAGCTATTTGCACTATATACCTTACTGTCAAGGTAAGAGTTTTGGAGCAGCTGTAAGGGCCTCTTTACTGTATAAAAGATAATTTTATACCATAAAGATGTCTGATTTGATTTGTGTCAAAATGTGTCTGCAGAACCAGAGAAGAGGGTGATACACAGCAAAACCTTTACAAGCTTTTGATTTCATTGAAACCAGCCTAATCACTTAATTTAAGAAAACAGCAAAAGATTGGGAACAGCTGTAGACCCTTACAGCTAGGACAGATTTAGGGTGGACATTCCAGAATTATGAAGCAATATGAAAGGAACTGCATATCTTCTGAGTGGGAGGTGAAGGGAGTAGTACAGAAAATAAGGTTTGTAAAAGAAAGTAAATTCACTGACACAGACACATGCTGCAAGCCTTCAAGGCAGGGGTTCTGAGTTTGATGTACAGAGCACTGGGGAGCTGGGTAAGGTCTAAAGACAAAGATGGGAGGGTGAGTTTGATGCTGTGTGGGAAAAAAAAAAGGAAGAATCCTTAGCATGAACCTCTGGAAAATGTATCTCTTCACAGGACCAGAATAGCTAAACAAACTAACCTTCATCCTGATCACAAGGCTTGGACTCATTTCAGAGGTGATTTTTATGGTAATATAAACAGGTTTCTGATAGCGTACGAGCTAGCTTGGATGGTGTAGTCCATCACTGCAAGTCACATATGTTAATATTTGAATTATTCCTTTTAACCTGACATAGGGTGCTGTGGTGAAGAGGTGATGATTTACCTTAAAAGTCCCAAGAGAACTTTGCATAATCTTACCTGTCTGTAGAGCTTATGAATGGCCATACATTGCATCTATTTTGTGTTGAAGGGTGACAAGGTATGGCCTCAGGAGTGGCTGTAGGTACTCTCTGATTTGGAACACCCAGACTTCTAAAGCAGCCTCCCTTCAGGTCTGCGTGATGCTGACACCAGGGTACAAGCACTGTGGAGTGGAGACTGGAGGCTCCGATTAGATGCAGTACAATTGCAGGAAGATGCTTGACCTGGCATGCCCTATTTTTTCCCATTTTGAAAGCTGCTGTCTGTGTTGGGAACTGCAGCCTTTTATTTACACAGTGAAATGGCTTTTCCACAGAAGCAAAAAGCAAAGAAGGATCTCTCAGGGATAGCAGTGTGTCTTCCCAGCAGGGCTATGAGCAGGTGCCACAGGGAAAAAAAGCAGTGAATGACAAGACTCTGGTGGCTAGCAGAGCCTCTCATTGATTAAATAGTAGGATGAGAACAAAGATGTTTGTCCAAGGACTGTTGTAGAAATGTTTTCCAGAGTTCAGAAGAGCTCTTGCTCCTCTGAAAGAGCTAATGGAAATATCTCTTGGGGTTATTTAATTTGTGCAAATTTTGCCATAAGAATTTATTGTCTTTTTCCAACCAGCATCTCTCTGTCCTTCCTTTGCTTCCCTTGGCAAAGCACCAGACATATGGGGTATGGTGACCGTGACATACCAGACCAGAAGCATAGTGACCAGAGGCATTGGAGCAAGACAGAAGAGAGGAAACTTAAAAATGTAATTGCACAAGCCTCACATTTAAAATTACTCACTGAATTTTTTGCTGTAAAATGCTGCGGAATGATGACTGATTAATTCAGTAATTACAGTCCAGAATTGACCAAATGTGCTGCCATAGCTGCAAAATAAGCAGTGCAACAGAAGTCCATCATTCTAACACATCCCACTCAATGCACAACCTTCTGTCTGAGAGATTTTCCTTGTCAGACCCTAAATCCTTCCCTCTTGGACAGGTATAATGACTTTAGTGTACAATTAGAAGTAAAAGGCTCCTGACCAGTGATGTTTCACTTATGGTGAAAGATTTCCTTGTGGAGGAGAATTGTACTGGAGTTAGGTCTGAGAAGCCATATAAAGAACTTCATTTAGGAGGTGGAGAAAGCAGGAGCTTTCAGGAGAGACTTCCCATTTCAATTTTGGTGGACACAGAGAGAGAGAAAGCAAATTGGAATGTGTTTGTGGACAAAGCAACAGCCGAGATGAGCTGTGAATGCCTAGTGCTTGTGTAGATGGAAATAGAAACTGGGAGATAATATAGCTGGTAAAGAACTGTCCTGCTGCTTAGAAGTTAGGATTTTTTTCTTTTCTTCTTTGGGAGAAGCAACGGTTTCTTTCTAACAAATTGCAAGAACAAGTACACAGGGGCAAGACCCCTGGGTTCTTAAAAATGCTAGTTCATATGTTTCAGCTGCAAGCTTTTTGTTTGAATCAATTGGTAGGTTTGGGGTATGAGCAGAGATTTTCCCCAAGACTGGGCAAGTAGGTGTCACGGTATGTTTCTTTCTTATAAAACTCATTCTGTAAGTGGTGGTCTGGCTTGTTCTCAAGTATCACATAGGAAAATTTTGCTTGTCAAAGCACCCATAAATACACTTCAATATGTCAAGAACGTCTCTCTCCCTATAACCTTATTCTCTTCTCATCTGCTCCCACTTGAGATTTTGTGAAATGGTCTTGCAAGAAAAGAATATTTTATTTCAGTTTAACCGTTTCAAGACTATCTGTAATATGGAGGAGATTGCTGTCTGCCAGGTGGTGACTGCTGTCTGCCAGGTGGTGGAAAGCTTGGTACGCTCACTCCCCTGAGGAGCAGGGCCCTGGCTCAGCTCTGGAGCTCTCCAGCTCCCTGTGCCAGTCAGGCTGCATTTCACTTCATTCTGCAGAGACCTGGCTGCAGCCCTGAACTCCTTAGCAAGGTGAGTTGTCTGCTTTTAGATGGTATTCCTGGGGAAGTCATCTTCCCAAACAGAAAGGAGTAGAGCTGGCAAATCAAGAAGAGACACTGAGGTAGATTTTCTAGGGACCCATCCTGCTCTCCTAAGCAAGTAGCTGCAGTAAATGCCGTTGTTTGTCTCCGAGCTGAGCAGGGGAACTACTCCTACTTGAAAATCAATTCCTGGACCTTGATGTCACCCCATTAAGCAATATGGGAGACCAGGGAATAGAGACATCATGACTATGTTTTGGGACCAACTAAGGAATAATGTCACTAGTCACTGTGCTACTGTTGTTTTCCCTAATGGCCTACTGATTTAATAATGTTAATGGTCTTCTTCTTAAAATAGCATTTACTGGAATTTAAGTCTGTTTTTGCTCAGGATGTATAGGCTACATTTTGGCCACTATGCAGGAATAAATAATGATTGCCTTCAAATATATTCTTAAAAGCGTTGTTCAAATTTTGCTTTTACAGATGAATTTCACCCTCTCAGAATAATACAGGAAAGGGTACATCTAAAGCAACGTGTTTCAAAAGTTAATGGCTTAAAAATGGAGGATCACAATTGCTTCAAAGCATTTTATATTTTTGGCTATCATTATGAAACATCCAGGCAATGTAAAAGAAGCAAGAGACATTCCTATGCCTTGATTGTACACCAAGGTAACCAATTTAGTTCCCTACTTTGTTTAACTTTCTGCTTGCAACAGTTAGTCTGACAATGTAAGGTTTCTTCATCAACTTGCAAAGGACGTTAATAATGTATTTCAATCACAATATATGCATTCAAAATATGTTTAGAAATTAGTTTTGCATCAAAGTGTCAAGCCTCCTGCAATTATGTACAGAAAGCTACTAAATCCAAAATCCCAGTAGCACTGGTTTTCATCTCTATAGAAATTACTTTGCTGAAGTACTCTACTGAAGCAAAGCATAAAATTTAATATGCAAGGTTAGAAACTATTTTAGATTAAATTGTGTGCGAACTGAAACATTGTATTTTATAGATTAATTTACTCTCTTTTCCTCCCTATGTATATTTAGTACCATCACAATTTTCTGCTGGCCAAATTGATTTTTGGTGATGGAAAAAATTGCGTTTGTTTAATTACGTTGAGAACCATCTCTGGTTTTTGGAGTAAGGCAAATGATTCAACATGACCCTTTGTGCTGTTTGCTTTCTGTTTCTCCCTAGAGTCTTCACTTGACAGTCCTGTAAAATAGATGTCTAGTAGCAGTTTGGTGGTCAATGTCAGCTGGCAGGCTCCTGCTCTGGTACTTTTCTGGTCTAACATTTCTCTCTGCAAAGCTGCATCTGGCTATAGACTCTGGTTGTGGGCAATGAGATGTGCTGCACTTTCATTTTGCTGTCCTAGGCTGTCCATCCTGCAGGCCAGCCTGGCAGAGGGACTCTGCAGGAAGCTCTAGCCAATTCCCCAAAACAAACACCCTCTGCCAGGGTCAGGACACTGGTGATGGAGATCATAGGGCCAAGGGGCTGTCAGGAGTGAGGTGACCAGTGGATAGGGTGAATGTTGTCTGGTCCAAGGACTTTGTGTTGATGATAGTCAACACAATTACTACAGGTCCTTCCACGGGGAAGTTTTGGATGTGAACAAGAGAGCTGATACCATCGTATGTACAAGAGATCACAGTGGGTCGAAAAGTTCTATATGGAGATCTACAGTTTAGGAACTTTTCTGAAGCTGCTGTGATAAATCAGCCCATTCCTGTCACCAAAAAAATAGCCACTATTTTATAGAAACTTGAAAACTAAAGCTTTTGTAACCATAGCAATGAATTAATCTTGATCTAGAGAACACTGCAATTACTGCAATAGTAGGATAAGAAGAGTAGAGAAATATTTTATGTTGGCTCTACTCGCAATTAAATAATTGCTGTACTTCACAAACTGTAAAGGCAAGTAGCAAACCATGTAAAGATTTCTTAGTCCTACATTTATATTTCACGTCTACTGTAATATGCTCTGTAATTTTTTCAACAAAAACGGTTTGGTAAATCACTTTATTATTTATTATTGCAAAGGAATGAAAAAAACTCAGCCCTGTTGTGTATGGTCTATCATGTATCTGCAAATGGTTAAATTATACAGGCAAGGCTGCTTAGTATAACCCTCACAGTCTAGAGGCCTTTTGCAGACAGCATTTCTATGTTAAAAGTTATTATAATAGCTCCTTCAGTTGAAAATTACCGGAATTACTGGTCCAGATAATAAAAAATTTACTGAAGAAATATAGCCATTGACCATAGGAAGAATGGATTTTTGAGAATGGAATGAAGTGAAAAAATAAAGAAAACTATTTTCTTGAAGAGGCTTTTAGGTATGATTGGTCCACTGCAGATGTTATCAAAAAGCTCAGTCCAGAGAGTTTTCATAGAGGTCCTGGAAACTTGTTAAAGATGGCTCTCATATTTGAATTTGGCAATTTCTCAGTGGATTTATTGCCATCTCCCTGAGAGTCAGCATTCTGGCTCTTCCTCTCCCTGCTGCATCCTTCCCCAGCCCCACACTGCCCCTTGGCAGTGCCACGCTTAGGGAATTGTGTGCCCTGGCTGCCCATCTGCCCCTTCTTTAGCTTCCTCTCGTCTCCATGTTTGCCTGGTTGGCTGGAAGCTGTTTTGCATTGCTCTGTCAGAACACAGTTGTGCTTGCATGGGTGTCTTCTTGCTGATCACCAGTGTTTTGGAATTAGTTGCTTCTAAATAAGATGCCACACTGTGTGCACTCGGCCACTTGTGTGTGCTCTAGACTCCTGGTGATGTCATGCATTTAGCTGCCTGATGCTCTGGATCCCATCCAAGAGAGACTGTTTGGTTTAGATGGGACTGTTTGATGAGCACTGTCATAGGAAACTCAGGATCTTCTATGGTCGTGAGAGAGAAAGAAGATGAGATTCAGAACGCACAGGAATTCCGGGCGATGTGTGGACTTTTATTGTGGCAATGCTGTATTTTGTGATGAGAAGGGGGACAGATGTGTGATATGCATCTATGTGTTTTGTCCGTACATATATGATACCTCAATACTGCTGCTTCTTCTCTGAGATCTTCCCTTGGCTCTTTTCTCTCTCATCACCCAAATCTCCTGGTTTTCCTTACCAAAATCTGGAAATACTAGTGAATCTCAGCAGTGAGTATGTGTAAACAAGAACAACAACAACAACAAACAACAACAACAACAACAAAACAAACAAACAAACGAAAACAAAAAAAAAACACACCAAAACCGAAAAGAGCTAAAAACCAAATTCAGTCCTGCCAAAAACAAATCAAAATGAGTGCTTTAAGAAAAAGATATATCCTCAATGCACATGTTTTCACTTAGGACTCTAGGGAAAATTTCTGGCTAAGACCCTCTCAAGCAGAGGAGAATGCATGAAAGAAGGATCTATATAGCTGATGCCTAAATCTTCAATAACACCTTACAAAAGGCTTATTTTGCTTTATTGACTAGAAAGGGATCCAAAGTCTTTCTCTGCAAGCCTTAAATGAGCCATGGTATATAAGACTTGCTGTTCTTCATTCTAAAGAGTGTGAAGTGAGTGTGTATGGTCCATTGACACTTGCATCTCTTGTCTGAAATGCAGAAGCGTGGGTCAACTCTGGTTTAGCAAATTAAGTTCTTTCATCATACATCTTGCCAAATGGATTACTAAAACACTTAACGACCAACAGTAATAAAAGCTAACAGTAATAAAAACAGATTAAATACTCCATATTTCAGCACAACTTTTGCCTAGGAACAGAAAAAAGTGTCTATTATTGCATATACAAAAAATATTTTTAGTAAGGATGGAACATTATCAGTTGGTAGCTGAAATGCATTTGAGATCCAAAACAAGTTGGATAGCAACCCCCAATAGGAAATTACAAACTTTAACGCCTTAATTGCAGCACACTGCCCACTAGTTATATATCTCAAACTAACTGGTGCTTTACAAGACTTTAGACATCAAGAAGTGCCTGGCTGAAGTGTCTGAGATTCAAAAGTTACAAGCAATGGTATGGAAAGCCATTGGTCACTGTTAGTGCCGTGGTAGATAAAAAGTCTTCCCTGTGCTTGCAATTAGGAAAGGTTTTTTTATGCTGTGTGACTTTCTGTAGAATTCACTAACTTATAAAAGTTGTTTGTTTCCATTTCCCAACAACAGTTTATAATCAATATTGATAATTATAATGAACAGTATCAATCATATTACGATTGCTGTTTTATTTTAATCTTTAATAATAAAGACAACAACAACCTAAATCTGCTGTAATGAGGAATGGAAAGCATTTTGGGCATGAATATTTAGGGAAAGAATGGAAGGGAATGTTCCTTTTGCTTTCTTAAATAAAGAACATGGTGGCATCTGGAAGAATATCAGTGTTATGCAGAGCAGATGATGCCTGTGCATACATTCAGAATGGAACTGTAACAATCTCATCTGCCATGCGTAAGAGATTTTTTAAAACCTTTCAGAAGTCTGTAACATACAATCCCATAGAGATGGGAGGCAGGGTTCACCTGCGAAATTAAGATTTTGGCTTTTAACATGCTTTGTGGTTTAATACAGAAGTCTGATTCCATATTAATATCTTCTATCTTTCTACTAAAAAGATAGATTTGTGTCTCCATAGTCTGACATCTGACAATGTCTAGCCAAATTTTTATGATCTGATTAACATTCTCTCATATAATAGCTGAAATTTGATGTTTATACTGTATTAAACTTAAGCGAATTGTAGCCTGTCATAACTCAGCTGTATTTGCTTATCTGGTAGCTTCTTTGTAAGATAAATATCATCATTTTTTATTGCTTCTAATAAAACCTTTAAATTCCACTTTTTATGTTTCTTGGTGACTAGCTGTTTCTGTCTGGGCTGAGGAGAGGATGATGCCTCAGGGAATGCTGAGGAAGTCTTGGAGCCTGAATAATTCTGGAGTCCTGAAGCAGGTGAAGGGAGGCTTGGGCTGGCTCAGGTATCTAGCAGCATGACCAGGAGGAAAAAAGACCATGGGACCAGCTCTTCCCACTGTATGGTTTAACAGGATGGTAACTGGTGTGGTGCAGCTTGTAGGACTTGGGGAAAAGGATGAGGAGGAGCAGGTAAATAGTCCGTGTCACTTCCTTGGAGCATCCATCAGCATTTCAGAATTCAATGTTCTGCTTGTCTCCCATCTATCAAAGGTCAGTTGGGACTTTGCTGGACAAAGAAGATGACAGAGGCAAAAATAGTTTGTTTATTCCACTTGAACACAGCATTTGCTGCCCAAATTGTCTTTATATCATGCTTTTTTCTGCCGGTTGTGGCAGCCCTGGAGGACTGTACATGCTGGTGCACTTCTTGCCTCCATGGTCAAAACCCAAATTCAGTGGAGGCAAGACAGTTTGTGCTAGCTCCAACAGATGAGACTGTCACAGCATCTTGCAGTGGGTGACTTCTTGGCGATTCCCAGGAAACAGACGTCAGGGGGATTATCACTCCAGCCACACAAGCACAGTCCAAGTCCTGAGTCTTGACAAACATAGTAACTAACTCATAAGACTTATCAATGATTTCTGAATCAGATTCATCTGCCCTAACTTTGGCAGCCAGAGATGGATCCCTTAAACTGGTCCTCTGCAATATTATTCTGTGTCCTCTGAGATCAATAGCAATTCCTTTACTTGTTCACCAGGGCCTGTCCCAGTCCCTCACCCCTGTCTTTTCTGGGCCTATAACCTATTATACCAGCAAAGGGATATTTACACACAATTCATGAAAGCGTAGGTCAACAAAAGCTGCACTTCACCCAGACCAAAGATATGCTCTCCACATCAAAACCAGGGAGATAATGGATTCTCAGAGAGGACAGCCAGCAGAGATAATTCTTCACAGTCTCAGACTGCAATTCACACTTGCTGTGTAATTGAGGTTGGACACAGGAGTAGCTGAGGTGAAAGACATGGACTCTGTCTGGATTCAATTCACTGGATGAAATTCTTTTCAAAATATAACATGACTGGTTCTTTGTCTGTGTCTGCACTTGTCTTCTTGCAGATGCTGCTGTAAAACTGCAAACTGCAAAGTGATCCTCTTCCCTTGCATGATGGCACCCTGTTTACTTTTGAGACCCTGGGTATCTTCTTAGGTGTTTTTTTCCTGTTCAGAGAGTCTGACTCTCAGGAGCCCACCTCTCCCCCAGTGAACTTCATTCTCATTTTCCTTACATCCCTTGGTGTTGCCCATGGACAGACGCATTTCCCAGAGGCCCACAAAGTGTCTGATGTTTGTTGCATGGCCATGTCTTGGCAGCCACAGAACACCCTGCTGCTCTCGGTCATGCCCTCAGGACACTCGCCACAACCTTGCCCTGTTTGTAGACCTCTGTAGGGAGGTCCCCAATGTCACTGAAGTAGTACAGTCAGTAGACTCTTAATCACCCGAGCAAAAGTTGCATGACAGATGCTCACCTTAGAATCTGAGTAGGCCCATTACCCCTAGATGTAGCTGGGAATGCAGGAAGCACTATTTGAGAAAGATGACCTCTGAGAAGGTGTTTGGCTAATGTTTGGTGTTCTGACGGTTGTGGCGGGTAATTGGAAAGCAAGTGAGGAGATGGTCAGCTGTGGTGAACACTAAAAGACAGGAGTGTGTATGTAGCCTTCAAAGTTGCTACTCTATTACAATACTGAACTCAGAAATATCTTAGTACAACTTCATGCCCTGGTTCCAATACTGGCAGATTTATGAGAAAGCTTCCTTCTCCCTTGAATCAAGTTAATATTTCTTGGATGATTTAAGGAGGTGATCAGTGCTCCAATGGTTGTGTGAACTTTTAATACTGTGAGACTGAGACTTTTCTGCAATAGCATCTGTTTTTAAACTGCATTTGTCATACATTTTACAGGAAAGCAGCATTCCAGGTATCTGTCCTATTCAGACACACTTTGTTGTTGCAAACTTTGGTAATTCCTGTGTTATGTAGGTGAGTTAGACAGTTTGTCAAGTTACTGGATTTTTCCAAAGGGAAAACATTTAAGAAGGCTGTTTTGAGGATGCAGTTTTACAACTGACCTAACAATCTAAGACTGCTCTTGCTACCGTAAGTGGGAGATCTTTGGCTAGAAGGGTTGGGGAGGGTGAAGCTGCCCCTTTTGATGGCAGGTCAAAGACAGTTTCATCATTTCTCTAAACTTAAATGTACAGATGAGAAGAGCAGACTTACCTTCCTTTGCCTGGTTTATCCCAACATTCACAGTCAAAGCATGACGGGATTTCTTCAACATTGTGCTCTGTAGACATAAAAATAATGTGCACAACTACCTTTGTTATTTTTTTCTTCTGGGACTTCTGGTAGAATTTAATTTTATTATGGACATGATACTAGTTGTAATATCTTGATAGTTTTCTGCCCTGGTCTGTGTCTCAAGGTTGTTGTCTGATCAAAATTCTGTACGATACAAGCATTCTCTTATCTGTGTGTTATTTATCACAAATGATCGGCTTCCTGTTTAGTTAGGTGCACTAATTATGCCACTTAATAGACTTCAACCATTCTCTTTTTTCTCATCTAAGAGCAGCTTTTACTTCTATCCTGTGCATAAAAAAATCCTATGGTAGGTATTATGGCTATGTGATGAGAACAGACTGTGATCATATGGACTTTGTTGTATTTTATGTGTGAAATATAGTCATTTTTTTAATATATTAGTATTCTACTCTTCAGAATTTGAAATTCTGATACTGTAACTGAATAGCAAAATAGCACAGCCAAAACTTCCTGCTTGCAAATGTCTATTTTTGGACTAACAGAGGCAGAAATACTTAATAGTTGTCTGTATTTCTTTCAGATGAAGGCTTACATGATTGCCTTTTTTTAACTTTTTTGTAACACTTATTCTTGTAAATGCATTTCATATATTGGGTTTGTATACTCTTCATTTTCCCCAAACTGTGTTGATTTCTCACTATTTTCCTGAAAAAATGCCTAGAGCCACAGCTAAAGCAGAAGAGGAGAGACAAGTTACATATTAGCTATTGCAAAATACTCGATTTGAAGAGGAAAGTGTTTATATTTTATAAGGCATGATTAAATTTCTTGTGATTCATTTTCAGCCTGGAGCTTTTTAACCAGACTGATGAGAAGTCTGACTGAATGCCTTCAGTCTTCTTACAGGACAAAATAGCATCTCTAACAGATGTGATAGAGGTCCTCTGGAGCCATGCTCCTGTGCCACTGCAGAACACTTTCTGTGTTAAACAGAGACTAGTTCCATTGCATTGTCCCAAACCCAAGCTAAAGCCTTATTAAAAGAGAAAAACCCAATTGTAAATAAGTTCCATATTTTAATAAATTGTTAGGTTTGGGAAGAAGAATTAACTTCCTTTTTTTTTTTTAATGGAGTTTCTGCTGATCTCATTCCAAGCACCTCTATAGACCAAGAATTAAGAGAAGTTCTTGGCTCCAAGCTTATTATCAAGGAGGAGTATTTCAGGTATACACAAAGGGATGATAAATACGCCTTAAATTCCCCTCTAGGTGAAGAGCATTTTCTTACTAATTTAGTATTTTCCTGCTAATGAAGAACTAAGGGGTTTCTGCACATCTCATTTTTCAGCCTGTAAGTCTGATTACTCATAGCAATCCCAAGAAGCTAACAAACAATGAAAACAGGGAATGCCTGTGTTCTGTTTCCAGTCATGCCTTAATTTAGAGATTGTAAGGTTGTTTATAAACCTTGCTAAGGATATTCACAGAGGTGCACACAGTTAAACAACCAAGGTTGTTTCCAATGTCCCGAAGTTTTTATCCTCCATAGACTGTCACAGTTGTCTGGAAGACTTAAATGCTGGGCCATAATAAACTACCTAAACTTTGGGAACCCTTGGCTGTTAGTTCTGTGTGGTGGTGACTGGAGGAGCAGTTCTTACCTGCATTGCCAATGGGTACAAATTATTTGAAGACACTAGAGTGGACAGGGAAATCAGTATGAAAGTTATGAACCAGAAGGAATATATCGTATATTCAGCCTGAAAGGCAGCCTAGATGTGTGCAAGTTGAGTCTGTCCCACTCTGGGTACCATTCTTAACTTCCAAAATATGGGTTTGTGCATCTTCTGATAGCCATCCTAGCTTATAAACTTCCTGTTATATGGATGGGGTTCTATGACTATGCTGTCCAAATATGCCGAGACTTATGTTCCTGACTCTGCATTTTGCCTGAATTACAGACTGTTGGGATGATGAGCCATCTCTCTTTCTCATTCCTATGCATCTTCTTTCTCTTGCATAAAAAATATGTGCACAGTGTCCATCGTATGCCTAGTTGTCTAGCATTCAATGTGAACATTGTTGTATTTTTCATCTTCTGTTGCTGTTCTGGTTTTGAGAGGTTCCAGCAACAGCCAGTTAACTTCCTCCAGAGAGCTTGGAGCATTTTCCTCTGGATCCTCCTAGTTTCCTCTCCCTGAGCACATCCTGAATTTACCCTAAACCAGTCTTGAACAGTTGCTTTCAGCAAGGTGGGAAAGGGAAAATACCTTGTACTCACTCCACTCTTCTGTAATAGCACTGCCGTGTTCTTGTAGGACTCTTCCTCCTGGTGTAGCTTCCCTCGCACTGTGTCCCAGCCTTCTCCTCTCTATGACCAGCCAACAAATTTTCAGGAGTATCCATCTTCAGCAGTCAGCCTACATCTGCAGTCATTATCACTGTGACCTGCTCTGTCCTGGCAACATTCTTTTCCCAAAGTAGGCACAGCCAAAGAGGTTCACATTCCTTCCTTGTCAGATGAGGCCAAAGAATGTCTTGTTCGTGTCACTTGAACACCAAGGAAAATATTTGTACATTTGGGGTTTTTTTGAGAACTTGACTTTTCTCTTTCAGATTGGCTGGTTCCCTCCTGAATAGATGCCCTTTTATCATTAATATACTTAGCCTTGATGATCTTTTCTGGTGACATATTGAAGTTTGAGAAACATAGGCTCTGGAGCAACCCACATGGACTAGGATTTATTTGGATCTCAGACCTGGAGGCAAATGACTGAGCCTGGAGTTGAGCTTAAGCCAACACCACCTGGCTGAAGATGCAGTGACTGAATTACCTGAACACTGGGGAATTACTATGGGTGTTTTACCTACTTTAAATGTCGTGAGGAAAAAGTACATGCTTACCCTTGAAGGCAAAGTTATTCCAGAATACAAAAGCAGTGTAATGTCAAAGCTAATGCAGGGAAATGTCAAATCTAATACAGGGAATACTGGTGAAAGTCAAACTCCAGAACAAGAAAAACTCAGCAGACAGACACCGCAATTCCAAGAATGGCTGAGGAAAGCATTGGAAATGTTTTTAAAGATGGGCCATAGAACTGACTGTTTTTTTCTTGTGCCTTATTGGGGAGTGTGGTTTGATATAAATTACTTTTTATGATAACCGTTTACTGACTCTTCAGAATCTGTGGCATTCACCAATACATCTGTGGCGAAGTTGAACATTGCCACTGCATACAGATAAAAGGGAAAAATAAATAGACGGGGTAGTAAGAGTTTTGGGGCGTTAGGCATCATTAAAAGTGAAAGGTGCTTGTTGATTTTGTGCCTAACACTCATGCATGTACTGTGCTTGTCTTCTTGCCACAGAGGCCTCAAGGATATCTGATGTGGTTCTGCCTCATTTCAAGGAAGAGATACAGCTCTCTGAAAACTGACTTGTGCGTGAGGTACCAAACGTGCTGGGAAGGGGATGTGTTTACTCTACTATGGTCAGCTTTCTGTTCACACTGGGGGGCACTAATGAAGGGGAAGCTCAAAGGTCCATCCTTTACAGAGCTGTGCCATGCTGTATCCTGACCATTGCTGACCAGAACATGTGAATAAGAGTTCATGTGATACACTATGGCTGAAGAATTCCCTTTAAAATTCCCTTCTTGTGCTGGACCTTGGTTTAAATTTATATCAGAACAGAGGTGTAGGGGAATCCATGATTATAGGGGCAGGTGTGAGAGACTAAAATGGTTAATGGCTTAAACATTGTTGAAATCATCAAAGGACTTTTGCCCACTGCAGCAAACTGCAAAGAAACAGGAGTTCATATTTGACCACTGAAGCCCACCCCTCACCAACTACACCTACTAACTGGAATTTGGACTGTGACGGGAATTTAAGATAAGAAAAGGAGATACTACTGTCCAGTCATCCCAGTTCCAGGGAGGAGAATGCCCTGTCCCTCAAGCAAGGTTTTAGTCTTATAAATGTTTCTAGAAAACTACTAGGTTAGCAGTCAGGAACAGTCAAGAACGCACTTGTGTATTAGAGGGGATTAGAAAGGAACACAGCAAAGCAGTTATGCTGCTGTGTAAATTGATGGTTTGCTCTTATTTGAAATGATATGTTATGTTTCCTTTCTTCTGTTTCAGAATGGGTGGTACCAATGGAAAAGTTATAAAGGTAGACCACAAGGGTGATGAAAGCATGGACTATATCCTGTGCAGTGAATGCTCAAACTGACTGGAAAAGAGCTATTGGGAGGGATGAGATACTACAAAAGTCTCTGAAATCATGACTAGCATTGAAGAAAGAGTCCTTCAGTGTCTGTTTAATGAAAGGCACTGAGAGAAACTAGTTGGTGTATGCTCAATATAAAAGAGAGTCCTTGGTCTGGTTCTTCCCACATACACAGATGGCAGGTATATGCCCACCTTAGAATCTCAAGGAGTTCAAATGGCAACTAAACAAAACTCCCAGAATTAATTTAATTACTTAATTACTCCAGTCCTTAAACACATTAATCCCCTCTGGGTCAGTAAAATCCTTATTCTTCAAACTGCTGGAGGGGAAATATTTGTAATGTACAGTGATTCACGTTTTTCTCTTTGGGTGTTGGCAACTGGCAGTGATAGGGTACAGATTCAGAGAGCCCCTTGTTCTGACCAATAGGGCCATCCTGACATGAGCTTTTTACAAATGTGGGCTAGTGAAAAGAGAACAGAGAGGACCTGGTCCATCAGGGTGCAGTACAAGACACCAAAATGGAAACCGTCCTCCTGGCTTGGAGAAATGGCTTCCTTGAGGAATCACCAGAGGCTCTTTGGACATCCAGTGCAGGAAAGATTACTTGGGAATGAAAATGGCAAGATAGATTCCACTTCTCCGTACAATAATGACACATTAAAAAATAAAAGTAAAATAAAGCAAGCTGCCACAAAATATCTCCTTTAACTAGACTCTTCATTCTCTTTATGAGAGTATACAAAAGGTACAGAAAGGACTCCTGTCAGGGCAGCACAATAGAAGCGTCCACTTCATAAATGCTTGTGCAAAGGACAAAGTGTTTGGTGAATATTAGGCCATTTTTCGTCACAAGTGATGTGAAAAGGGCCCAGTGCATACATAAGAAAGCTCCCTCCTATCCTGCACACACTCCCCAGATGAGCTACTTGCAGTAAGGAAATAACAACATTGTGCTGTCTTTAATAACTGGGATTTTTCCAGTCAATGAAAGCAACTGGGGCAAAAATTCCTAAGACAAATGGGCAGACCAAGGCAGAAGAACAAGCTATTTTAATCTATTTTCATAATATACCTTATAATCTGTTTAGGTGGTTACCTGGGACTCACAGACTGTTGATCTGCATGAACTCCTGGTGTGCTTTCACACAGGAGAGTGGAAGTGGTATGAGTGCAACTTGACATGACACGTGAGCCTACTACTTCTAAATGAACTGCATGTGTTAGTACTTACACAAATTAATCAGAAGTCCCTAGGCAGAAAGAGAGAGCTGGAGATACCTGATCCAACTCAGGTGGTCAGCCAGGGTCACCCAGAGCAAGTTGCCAGAGACTGTGTCCAGTCACAGTTTGAACCTCTTCAAGGATTACAACTCCACAACCTCTTTGGGTAACCTGGTTGATCACACTTACAGCAAAAAGTGCTTTCTTTTGTTCAGAACATGCACAGATTTCAGATGCTGGTGTCATGTCACGGGTTTCTCTGTGTTTTGTGTGTATTTTGCTGCAGTACTTTTGTTTTGTATCCAGTTGTAAAAATGTTTCAAATATAAACACTCATGACTGAGCTATATTTAGCTTTTGCATGTGTCCTCCTGTTGTAAGTCATCAGGTAACTGTTCTGCTAGCAGATAGGACAGGGAACAGATAGCAGGAGAAAAGGCTCTGAGTTTTTGTGTGCAGTAGGTAACTTACCAACTTTCCAAATTTCTCTTCTATCATTCATTTGCCTGGAGATTGATAATATATGTATGATCTTCTCAATTCTAAATTTCTTTCCCCCCTTAAAGTTTCAAGTTAGTAAATCATGCTTAGTTTTGGTTTCACTCCGTTTTGAAAATAATGTACAGAGAAGTGATGGCTATGTCAGAATTGAGTAGTGATAAAAATGCTTATCCTACTTGCTTGGTTTTCTGTGTTGGCTTGAGAAATTAAAGTGGTGTGCTGGTTTTGTTTCTGACACTGCCTGCTCAGTACAGGCAGGTAGCCAGGGAGCTCCATCTCTGTGAAAAGCCAGGTCAAATTCAAGCAGGCAAGTCTCTCAGAAGTTGGGTAATAATTATTTCTTCCAATGACTGGGTCTCATAATTTTCTCAGCCACCTTTCTGAACTCCCATGTCTGCACCATCAGTCTTGGAACAATGCACGTTTTTCTTGAATCATTCTATACTGGCAAAATTTAGAGCATTTAGCTATATTTTATTTTAAACGTAAAAATCGTCCTTCATGCCAGAAGTGTGGTATCAAATTTACCATCTGTGCTGAGAGTGTAGAGAATATGGATTGACCTTTGCTTTGAAGGTCATGTGGAAGCACAGTGGGTTTGGTGCCTCACATATTTCTCAAAAGCTGCAAGTACCCAGTTCTCAAATATGCAGTTCTCCTTATGCAAATAGGAAAATGAATTGCAGTATCCTGCAGGGTTTGAAAGGGTGGTGCAGGTTTACTGAAGGGTACAAGTGCTCTTTGCTTGTTTGTGGTGTCACAAAATAGAAAGGGTGCATCAAATTCAAATTTCCTACATAAATAAAAGAGAACTAGATATACTGCAAGACAGCAGTATAGTACAAGTGCCTAGGGTGTTCTACCTTTTGCTTTTGATATCTGGATAAGCAGCAGAACCTTCAGGTCTGACAGGCACCAGTGCTGAACACTGTGTGAACTGAATATTTTGACACAATCGTGGACAAATGAGGACAGGAATGGTCTAGCATTTCTAAAGTTTCTTTTAAAGCTTGTGAAATATAATTCTATCATCTCTGATCACAAAAGTTAGTGCAGAATCCCCCCAAACCAGACGAAGAGGTGTGCAAGGGGGAAGGGGAGAACACAGTCCTGTTCACTGGACTAGGTTGATTCTGGAGCTACAGGTGATACACTCTGCATGTGAAGCCTTGATTTCATCAAAGGAAGTAAGCATGAGAGGTATCAGGAAGAGCCAAACCCACAGCTCCAACCAAATCAGCTGAAAAGATCTCTTGCATGCCAGCCCTGATGGCAAATGGGTAACATTTGCTGCATCCTTGGCTGGACACAGGCAGAACCCCAGGTGACATAAAGAAGTGTCATTGCATCCAGGTCCCAAGTGCTTCTGCAAGACAATTCAGGAACATTTGAAAGAACATTTGTGGGTTTATTGCTCCTTTTACCATTGTCCCATGGAAGAACAGTTTGTCTGATAGATCTGGTGCCATATGCTATCTGGGGAGAAGGATCACCCAGCTCTTCTCCCTCAGCATGATGCAGAGTCTTTCTGCCTTTGGATGGGCTTTTGGGTGGAAGTTTCCATCTCCAGGTGCATAGGAGCCCTGATGTTTTGTGAGATGATGTTTACTGAGACCTCCACTAAATTCTCTGTATTTTGTGATTTAAACAGGTTCCATACCTAATATTTGAAGGTGGGAGATTTCTTCTGGCAATGGTGCTAGTCACAACTTAAGCCCTGTTTTTCTTTGAGACAAGTATGCGGGCTAGACCTTGTGCATTCTATCTCCAAATATGCTAGTGATAGATTTAAGCTTCTGTTTATCATTTGTTTCTTGGATTCCAGCAAACAGTGCAGGGAAATTGTTTATACTGCCTGAGGACAGAAGGGGGAAATGGGTGATTTAGCCAGGAGCTATAGGCCAAGGAATGACAAGGAGGGAGACATTCCAGTATCTACTATATAACATAAAATGGAAAGTTACTTCATTTCTGGTGGTGGAGGAGAAGTGAACACTATTTTAGTGGAAGAAAATGGAAGAATTTTAGTGTGAAACTGTCTGTACATGTGTGAAATTATCTTCAGTAACAAACTGTTATGTGTTTGGTATTATTAATACGAAATTTTAATTAAAATCTTCTAAGTCATAAATGTTAATAGTCTAGAATAGTGTAGAAACTGCAGGTACATTTCCAGCTCCAGGAACCTGGGTTGGAGGTGCTCATGCAGAACTGGAAGATGACCAGGAATACAGGTAGGGGAATTAAAATACTTGTTAGTGCTTGTCTGCAAAGTTATTTGTATAATGGATGGTTCTGCCTCCCATTACTGTGGCAGTTATCAACCCTTATAACAAAGGTTTGGGTGTCAGTGAATCTGTTGAAATTGATGGAAAGCAGAAACCTGTGTAAGAACTTAGGACATGGCAAGTATTGGCTTTGCTGTATTTGTTGATGCAGAAAGAGGTTTCTACACACAAAGACCACATTTCATTTTAGCTCTTCTCTACCTAGAGCACCGACAAATACTTATTTATTCCACAGTACAGGAGGATAAAATTAACTTTAATTTAAATCCACTGGCTTGAAGTATTTCAGTTTATTTTAATGCTGAGAGGCTATCATAATCCTACTTAAAAAGCAAAGGAAGGACATGAAAAGTTGTGTTCTTGGAATAAGTATTTTCCCTCTGGTCTGGCAGTTTCTCCAGAACTCAGTGAGCCGAGTTCTGCACGCATTTCCATGTTCAATACGTCAAGCAGAAGAGAAGAGAAAGTGAGTGTGGGTGTGTGTTGCAGGCACATGCACTTGACCTTCACCTGCCATTCACGAAGTATTCTTTCTTTCCCTTCTTGCTTGCATTTTCATAGGGTCTGAAAGGGTGTTCTCAACTAAGGCAATGCTTTCCACTGCCATTGCTGCTATAGTTCCACACTGTATGCACACACATCGCTGTCACTTTCTCTCCTGGCTCTACCAATAATATCAATGAGTTACAGAGCAGAGCTCACAGTCACTAAGCTGTTTCAACCCCTTTGCCACTTCCAAAGGGACAAAGGTGATGAGAAATCCAAGGTAACACTTTTTCATGGGTGATGACAGAAGTCAGCTAGAGCCAGCAGAATGAATGTGGAGGCCCATATACAGGTGATCAATGCAGGGAACTGCAGACAGGAGATCAAACCAGCCAGGTGGTGGAGTAGAGGTTGATTCTTTCCCAGATAAACTCGGTTGCCTGCAAGAGGACCAGGCCTATAACCAGATTAGCAACCAGAGGGAGCCTGACAATGATTTCTGACCGTATGGCCAAAAGACAAGCTTTGTCTGTATACTGAAAACTGCTGCCTCCAAATTGAGGTAGCTGCATCCAAACTACGTCTACTTGACAGTGACCCTGGCAAAAGTCCTAAACACTTCTGAACCCAGGCCACTCACACATTGAAATTGATCCTGCATCTTTCACAATCTCAGTGGAATAGAGTTTTGGGCAGCTGGACATAGACACTGGGGTACAGACATGTCGTGGTTACTGATAATGCCGTAAGAGCCTGTGGAAGCACCTCACAACAGAAGCATTGCTAATGTCTTCCAGGCCCTGTGCACCTACTCTGACCTCACTTTCCCCCCTCATCTCAGCAACAGACACCATCAAGAAGTACACGAAGCCATCTGTTGCCATCACAGCCCTAGCAAACACTGCAACAGAAGCCATGATTTCATCATCCCTTACCCTAAGAAGAGTCAGGAAATAGATCTGTTTTCCCTCCCTTTGTCCATGTTCCTGACACGTGCAACCTCAACCTCACCTTACCTTGCTGTCTCCTATTTCTGTATTTTTGACAAGCATTTTCTTGCTGCCTACCTCCATCCCTACTCTTCCATTAGATTCTTCACTTTTCACTCCCCACCTGCTTCCAGCAATTCCTCCCCACTACTCGTTGCTTTCTTCACACATTTTCTGCAATGCCTCTCCAAACTACATAACAAAAGCAAACTCACAAAATATTTGCTGCCCCTCTGTGCAAGACAAGATTTGCTTGTGCTATTGTCAGCTTGCTGAGTTACTTTGTGCCTAGATGGACCCCAGGATCCTTTGAGTTCTGCACCTCTGACATTGCTTCGTGGTACCCTCTGATTACTATTGCAGCCTCCTCTGCAGCTTGTCCTGCCTCAAAGGCTCTGCCACAGCAACCAACAATTTTGTGTGGCCTCTGCATAAAAGTTTCAGCTGCGTTGTTCAGGGAAACCCACTTCTGAGTCTTGTCTTCCCTAGACTATGAACCTGCCACATCATCCAGAGGGTGCCACATCTTGCTTCTGGATGATGAATGGCAGGTAGACGTTCCCTCTCTGGTATGCCAGGGCTTCAGAAGTTCCACAAAGTCCAGATAAAGCTGGCTCAGTAGCCTTGGATGATGGCTGGAGCTTAGAATATCACCTGCCTCAGCTGGAGAAGAGATGCTAAGTAACCTGCCTTTGGGGTAACCCTGAGCAAAGTAGGGGTGCCTGATGGATTCAGTCTCGTTTGGGAGATCAGTGCATCCATCTGAGTTTGTTCCCTGTGCTCAGTGGGGACAGCATCTTGGAGGTATATCTGGTCACTCTTTGAAATACTCTTCAGCAGATGTTACTTCATCTGCTGTACTTACTGTAGGAGACTTCATAAAGCTGCAGTGCAGCTCCCACCAGTGGGATCCCTATCACAGGACTCAGGGTACATTTTGTGTGATTCCCCTTACTCCACAAATTCTTCTTTTCAGAGGTAGTGGCAGGAAATCGATATAAATTTGTTCAGCAGTTAGGCAATAAGAAGAGAAGTTGTTGTGAGCCAGGGCAGTTCTTTAAGGTAGAAAAGAATTCAATGGATTCAGTGAAGTTAGTGGTTCATATTTTAATCTTTTTGCTTGAAAAATACTGTCATGTTCAATGGAAAATTATGCATATTAAAATCACTCAGCAAAATAGAATGTTAATTTTCAATGATGTTTTCTCCTGCAAGCAATGTTAGGTTTTTCATAGGAAAATGAAAAGTTTGAGGGGCTTAGATTAAAGGATTTTCCATGAAATCCTGAAGAATTAAGAGTGAACATTTCCTTAATGTACTTTCAACAAACGAAAGCAAAGAAGCAAACACCCAACACAACCAAACTTTCTGACAGAAAAATTTGGTGGTTGTCAATACCGTATCAATGTCAGAGGCCATATCAGTAGGCAAAGGTAAAAAGATTCATTAAAGCAACTTAATCAAATCATTAGTAGTGATGTCACCAACAAATCTTACCTCTCCTCTGTCCTTTGACCATTACAGCCAAAACCCCAGATATTTCATTATTATGGGCAATGTTGTCTTAATGTAGTTTGATCTTTCCTCATTTCTTCTATTCTCTTTGCTTCCCTCTTTCCTGTTTCTTGTCTCTTCTCCTGTCACCCCTGCATTTCCTCTACTGCAGCGCAGTTTATTCCCTCTCTAAAATGGATTTCAACAGAAACAGCTTGTTATCCCTTAGTAAAATAGTTATTTGCAAGTATATTGCCCCTTGAAGTCGTAAATGGGTTCCAGATTTGGAGTCTTTAAAGAGAAACTCTTTTCTCTCAAATCCACTGTTACACTGTTGTATCTCCAGATTTAGTTTATAAAGTAGCTCCCATGCCTGAATAGGATATATTCTCATACCTACAAAATCTATGTGTTTTTTATTTTTAAAACAAAGCTTGAATTTTGAAAATGTACAGATAAGCAGGACAGATTTCACTTACTTATATGAGTGACATTTGAGTTAATTTTATTAGACACAAGAAAAGTTTTGGGACTCTATACTTCTAAATTTGTCTCAGTCCCCAAAATGTTCGGCATGTGTCATTCTGGCAAATAGTTCACATCTCTAAGTGATTTCATCTCTAAAAAAGTGTTTCATCTCTACAGTGCTTCTTAGCTACTACATGGTGTTGGTTTAGAAAATAAACAGCATTTATGTAGGGGCTGGGTACCCGAGCTCCTAACTTGGGAAAGCATCTCTGTTCTGTAGGAGCATTTAGACACCTGCCCCACTGCTGCCTTAATTCAGTGCACAAATGGTAAACAAGAGATAGCAATTCAAAACTCTTGGTCTATTCTACATATTCTTCTGCAAAGTGCAGGAGGCCTCTCCTGTGGCATCTGCAATGCACATACGAGTTCCTCCAAGTCCTCGTATAGTGGGTTTTTTGAGTTTGTTTTTTCATTACAAACCCAGAAAGATAAATCTATGAAAAAGAAGCAAAGGGAAAATGCTGCATGCATTTCTTTTAAGGGTTGTAAACATTTATTAATTTTGTTTGAGGATATTAATTTCCTCAAGTTCTCATTAAAAAAAACATTTGGATATGATCAGAGTGTCATAAGGAAATCTGCAATGTTGCTTAGCAGACGTTAGGCAGCACATACATGGGACGGCTCAGACTGCCTAGCTTTGTATCTTGTGCAATCACCTGTTACACCAAGCTTCTTTCTGTATCCACAGATCCCAATGCATTTAGGAAAAAATTCAAGTCACATTCTTGGAAGTGAAACAAAGCCACTAAGACTTTAGCTTGTATTAAATCCCTTTCTGCTTCTTCCCATTGCCCTGTGTACCTGCTTGTACTGTGCAATATGCTCAACAGTTCCTTGGCGATTGTCTTATCATTTGGTTCCAGAAAGTCTAAAGAGATATGTATAGTCCAATATAATTTTTATCTAGGTTTTCTCCTACTACAGAAGAAATATGTCATTCTGCAGATAAACTAAATCCTTTCAGAAAAAGGCTTTTGCTGCTAAGTGAACCTGGTAATGGGAGAGAGAATTTTCCTCTTCATGTAGAGCAATCAGGCAACATTTTTGCATTATGCACTTCAAAATCAAAGTTCTTGCATATGAACTAAAAGCTGTGAACATAAAAGTGCATAATGATGCTGTGGAAGCCTGCATTGCTTAATTAATCTACAAGCCAATACTAATTTGGTTCTCTGTCTACAGTACATCTACAGTACAACTTCTTCCCTACTGATTTTAATAGGAATCTTATTAAGGTTGTCAGGCAGGTAAGGATGTTTTAATGTGGTGCAAGTAAATTCTATTCAAGCACATGTATCATCATCATCATCCAGAGAAGCAAGAAAGAGCAGACCAAATCTTAATGACCCATCTGAATTCCTGTTCAGGCACATCTGTCACTTTGTTAGTTATAACCAGTATTCTCCAAAGCATCTATGGAACTGTGTGAAGCAGTCACTCCAAAGGACACATTAAAACATGTATTCTTCAGCAAACTGATAGTTGCTAAGAATTTCTACTGAGGCTAGTTCATGTCAGCTTTTAAGATATAAATTTGTTAATGGGCATTGCTACTCATATTTAAATTATTAAGTGGCATTTTTTACATCACACTGCAACTATTAAAGGGAGTTCTTTAACCTAAAAGCTGTACTGTGTTTTGGCAAACTCATCTGGGATGTTGCAGTCTAACTGATGCCTCTGAGCTGAAGAAATAGTGCCATCTTAGGTGTCTGGCTCATCTTGATGCTCTGTAGTTGTCCTCTCTTCTTTTCTTGCCTTCCTTGTAGAAACCTGTTGAGTAAAGAGAAGCTGTTAGCTCTGGAGTCTCTATAACTTTTCTTCTCACAATATGTTGAGATTGGAAATCTTGTATTGATCCTTCTTCTAGTGAGTGGGCCAGAGCAGACTTCTGTACAAACTTCTGATTCCTGTTGGTAAGGTATTTTCCGGTTGCATAACCTGGAAATGTTTGTAATGCACAAGGTGATAATGAAGTAGCTGAAAGGAAGGCTCTATTAAAAGGGCACCACAGTGAGTCACATTCTTGCAGCAGCTATATCCCTACAAGGGCTGAAGAGATTGCACTGTTCAGGAACTGAAATTGGCAGTTCATCTCATCTACTCATCTTAATAACTTCAAGGAATTAATAGATAACATTAATACAAATCAACATGAATATTACCCAGAAATATATTGAAATGTTAATAAAAAGTACTACTTTAACAGAGAGATTAATTACTTTTCTAGCAATAGGCAAATGATGAATAGGTGTGCTTGTGGCAACTGTAGGGATACGTTTGTCCCCCCAAATAGCAGACTCAACCTCCTGGGGAAGATCAGGTCATCTCTCTTTAACTGGATCTCCTCTCATACTGGTGGTGGTGACACTGACAGTGACAGAAACAGAAGAAGGATGTTGCCTCGTTCAAAAGAGGGACAAGCATTTCCTAGAACTCGCTCAAGATAATAAGATGATCATAACCCCAACTGTTGAAGAATTTAGAGAAAATCACTATTATTACAAGTTGGGGCATAGGTGTTACAAATGTACTATTAGACTTTCTAGCTCCATTGTAGACAGGGGACCAGAAGGACTGAAATACAGCAACAGCAGCCAATTTAAACACAAAGTCCATAATGTTGAAGAAACTACTTTCATGTAGCATACCCAATTTATTCAAGCTCTGAACTACCTAAGAATTTAAGCACAAACATGACTTTGGATCACGTATTTTACTGCCAGTCATTGTAATATCATTAAATTAACTAGTGCAATATTTGAAGGCTTGTTCTGGACGTTGTTGTTGTATTTGTACATATACTACGTCCTTCCTTATACATTCTCTCCTGGTATTTCCCATGGCTTCCTTAGATGGAATATGTAACACAGTGTTTTCCATACCAGTTAGAAAGGATTCAAAGAAAATCATAACCAGTATGAAATAGTGCCATTTACTTTTCAGTAAATGATACAGGCATTCAGGAAAGACCACTGGAAGCAAACACTAATGGAAGCCTTCCATAACGATCAGTTCTATGATGATTTCATTTTTAGTTCTGGAGAAATGTAAAGAAAAGCTTTTTCTTCTTTCCTTTTGAAAAGATTTATATATAAACGCTCTTAGAAGTCTAAGAAAGTTTCAGAAAAACTCTATGTATCGGATTCTATCTGTAGAAATCTCTTCCAAATTTTCTTTACTCTTCTGCTGTGAGCATGACCTGGATCTAGCTACCCTACTGAAATCATCTCTGTTCTTCCCTGTATAGCTGACAGAAAAATAAAATGTAAAACCTATTTTCTCTAGTCCAAAAAAGCCATTTCACATGGTTTACTAATCCTGCTATTGGCAAGTCAAGCATAAGCAATGTAATGGCAAAACTTACCCAGAAACCATTAAAAATGTTTATTTGCTAGACATAAAATTATATACTTTGGCTTATAGCTTGGCTGTATCTCATGGAAATGCTTTTCCTTTCATGTCATGCTAGCCAGTTTGTTAGTACCTCGTATCCCCTAAAATTTATTGCTTTATTATCCTTCTTTATCTTAGAAGCATACAAATTTTCCTCTGGTCATAAAAGGAACAAGTAAAATGTTATATGATATAGAGCTGCTAAATGTGATGATAAGGGAAGTGCAAAGAGAGTCTGCTTAAAACTGCCAGGTAGAGAACTTGTTTGGAGTAAAAATTATAACCCATACTAGATGAAAGTATAAAGCAAGAATACCTCAAGGGGCCCTGAAGCTGCAGTAATTAATATCACTACATTTTCCAGTCCTGTAGAAACTAGAAAAATGAATGTGTGTAAGCATCCATAAGACTAGCTGGCACTTGTACCTTCTCCAGCCTGATAAAAACTGGATCCTACTTCTCAGGAATGCAGTGGGAAAATAACTGTGATGATGGCACCCTGAACCACCAAGTTGGTGAGAATGCAGCTGCCACAATATTTTCAGTACAAATTATTTGAGAGGTGTTTTCTTTACATAATGGTTGCACCAGTATTCTGCATCAACCACCAGTATTGCGTATCTGCAGGCTCTTCAAAATGATCACCATGAGAAAAATGACATCCATACAGCTTAAAAACTAATTAATTTTAAACTGCTTTAGAACATGTTTCTTAATGATAGCTACTAAAATAAATTTTGTCATAAACAGAAGCATTATTACCTTTATTCCATAAATGTTAAGTGGCTTTGTTTTTCAATTAGAATTACGAAGCAGTAATGCTCTGCCAGTGTATTCTCGAACACAATATGCTTTCAGTTCTTGGCATAGTTCTGGGATAAATAAAGCAATTTTGTACAATGACTAGCTTTTACACAAATTCACCATTTTCTAGAATCAGTTGATAGTGCCATCGTCAGCTGCAGTTAAATCCCTCAGAAAAATTGTTACGTATAAATTTTCTGTATACCTTCCTACTACTTTAAGTGCCTGAACAGAAACTTTATTAGCACTATAATTTTTTAAGACAGTTGCATCTCACTATTTCAAGTACTTTCTGAGAAGATATCACAGAAATAACCCTTAAACTTCGTTTCAGTTTGTTTATACTGATTACTTTTGCCACCAAACTTTATGAAGTATTTTCCTTTAGCTTGGCACAGTGTACATTAACTAGGAGAAAATGCAAGAGTCATTATTAAATTGTCCTTTGATAAATCAAAACTTGTAAAAGGCGTAAGGAAGATAGGTGTTAACACAATGATAGAAACAGCAGGTGTATTGTTTTTGTGCAACAAAGTTTTGGTAAGGGGGGACGGGAGGTACAGCCTCTGTGAGAAGCTGCCAGAAGCTTCCCTGTGTCCAACAGAGCCGGTGCCAGGTGGCTCCAAAACAGACCTGCTGCTGACCACAGCCAAGCCAATCAACAACTGTTGGTAGTGCCTCTGGGATAATGTGTTAAGAAGTGGGGAAAAGCCCCACTGGAACAGCCGCTGGAGATGGGAATGAGCATATGTGAGAAACAAGTCTGCAGACACCAAGGTCAATGGAGAAGGAGGTGCTCCAGGTGCTGGAGCTGAAATTTCCCTGCAGCCTGTGGTGAAGACTATGGTGAGACAGGCTGTCCCCAGCAGCCCACAGAGGTCCATGATGCAGCAGAGATCCAGCTGCAGCCTGTGGAAAACCCCGCTCCAGAGCAGTGAATGGCTGGTGAACTCGTGGGAAGCCCATGCTCGAGCAGGTTTGCTAGCACGACTTGTAACCCCAAGGGGGAGCCATGCTGGAGCACTCTATTCCTGAAGAACTGCATACTGTGTAAAAGGGCCTACACTGGAATAATTCCTGAACTGCAGCCCCTGGGAAGGAGTCACATTGGAGGAGCTTATGGAGAACTGTCTCCCATGGCAGTGACCCCACACTGGAGTCCTGCCCCCAAGGAGGAAGGAGCAGCAGAGGTGTGTGATGGACTGGAGCCCCCTTTCCCCATCCCCTTATGCTTCTGCTGGGGAGGAGGTAGAGAATTCTATAGTGAAGTTAGACCTGAGAAGAAGGGTGGGGTGGGGGGAAGGTGTTTTAAAGATTTGGTTTTGTTTCTCATTATCCTACTCCAATCTGATTGGTAATAAATTAAACCAAATTTCCTCAACCTGAGTCTATGTTGCCTGTGATGGTAACAGGGGAGTGATCTCTCCCTGTCCTTATCTCTACCCACCACTTTTCCTTATATTTTTCTGTCTGTTGTCCGGCTGAGGAGGGGAATGATAGAATGGCTTTGGTGGACACCTGACATCCAGCCAGCATCAGCCCACCACAGCAGGTTACAGATGGAATGAAATTCCAGATAGGAGTAATTTAGAAACTGGTTCAAGGAAAAAAAGAACCTTTTACATTTCTGAAATAAGAGAACTGAGAGGTAAAACTACTGATTATATGCTTAAAGCAAAAACACTGAAGCAATATCTGTAGAAGTGCAAAATGCATATTAAGTTCCTTTCAGGTCTGGAAAGTCTGAGATGACACAATTTCACCAGGTAGGTATAATCTGAGGAAGCTCAGTTCTCTGTTTTTCTTATTCTGCTAATGACAACATTGAATGATTCTATGGATTTCTGCTCTAATGACTTTAATCCTTCAGATTTAGTGAGAGATCTGCTGGCTGAGGCTCTAGTTAAACTGTCTCACACAGATTTTTATTGTGCCTTGGAGTTGTTGAAAGTCTGATCAACATGATTCAATGGGGAAAGGCGGGAGATTTCATCATGTTGTTTTGGTATGCTCCTTCCACGAGGCTATGAACACGCAAAAGCCAATCAAGCCTTCAAATGGCCATTTCCTTCACTGCCTTGAAATCCAGACAAGCTGCTGTGTTAGCATTTCTTCAGGGGAATGGTTGAACTCTGCATCCTAAAGGCCCTGACTGCTGTCAACCAGGTCAACAAAGGATGCAAGGAAAGAGGCAAAAGGAAAAGGGCAACATGCTGCTTCTTCTGGTGACATTTAACTGCACAGGCTCCTCTCCAGTACTACCTGAATACCACAGTCAACTTCCATGTGCTGATTTTGGCTGGAATAGAGTTAATTTTCTCCCCAGTAGCTTGTACGTGGCTATGTTTTGGATTTGTGCTGGAAACCTTGTTGATAACAGGGATGATTTTGTTACTGCTGAGCAGTGCTTACACAGAGTTGAGGCCTTTTCTGCTTCTCAGGACACCCCACCAGTGTGCAGACTGGGGGTGCATAAGGAATTGGGTGGGGATACAGCTGGGACAGGTGCCCCCAGCTGATCCCAGGGATACCCCACACCATGTGATTTCATGCTCTGCATACAAAGCTAGGGAAAGAAGGAGGAAGGGCAGGATGTTCAGAGTGAAGGCATTTGTCTTCCCAAGTCACTGCTATGTGTGATGGAGCCCTGCTTTCCTGGAGATGGCTGAACACCTGCCTGCCTGTGGGAAGTGGTGAACTAATTCCTTGTTTTGTTTTGATTGTGTGCAAAGCTTTTGCTTTACCTATTAAACTGTCTTTATCGCAACCCATGTGTTTTCTCACTGTTACCCTTCTGATTCTCTCCCCCATCCCACTGGGGAGGACTGAGCTAGCAGCTGTTGGTGCTCAGTTGCTGACTGTGGTTAAACACCACACGCCATCACGAAAAGAAATGCAGTATGACAGGGATGGCCAGACGTGACTTCCTGTGTATACAAATACCACAATCTAATTATGCTTTCAGTTAACAAGCAAAGGAAAACTTGGGGCATAACCTTAAAGCTCTTTGTTTCCTGGCTACTTATAGACATTTCCAGACACTGAACTGGGCTTTTGCAAACTGAATATTGAGGGCTAATTTTGAATTTCTGTCTCTACGGATGCTTTCTTAATTTTGTGTTTTCCAGAGTGGGAGTTTGCCCTTAGTCTCACTTGTCTCTTGGTCTTGTACTACAGCCTTTTCAGAATCCTAAATTCAGACTTGTAATCTATTTTGAAGGCAATTTGGGGCAATTCTTCACTTGGTTTTGCTCTGGTAGCCCAAAAGCTAGAGCAATAGAGGGCCAACAAGGCCTTTCTCAGGAGTCTGCTTTGTGTGCTCCTGTCTGCCTTCAGGTGGCATTTCCTTCACAGGGATGGCAAATGAGTGGTGTGTCTGCTTGCCTCCCTGGTGACCCCAGCTTTTAGTAGCCCCTCACTCAGCACATGGGCTTCTTCCCATGCTTGGTTCCCATAGCTGTGAATTTAAAGGCTGGGATCTGCAGCATCTAAGTCTTGTGGCTCTCTGGGAAGGCCTATCAAACTCATCCTTATTTACTAAATAGTGTCAGTCACAGGGAACATTGCAGATACTTTGAACTTGGAGACAGATTGCAGGCGACAGCTGTTCATATCTATGTAGATGTTTTATGTGGTTTTTAACAAGGCAGCTGAATACTCTACAAATAAACAGACCTCTTTTTTCAGCAGTGCTTTAACCCTTATCCTGCATGAGGAATTTATTTTAAAAGCTTGACTTTTTTTGCTTATATTAATTTTTGCAACTCTAATGGCTAGAGCAAGTCTTCACAAAACCTGGCGGACAACCATAGTTTGACTATGAGTAGCTACAATTCCAAACCATCAGTTTTCCTGAAGAAGATTGTGCTGAAAGACCCCCTGTTTTTTGTTTAAAAGTTATCTTGCAGAATACAAATCATTGTCAATTTTCCAGGATTAAAATCTTGAGTCTTTGACTTACTCAAAGCATTTCTTTTGCCATGGAGGAAGAGGCTAAGTCTGCAGGTAAAGTCACCACCACAACAGCACGGAATGAACGGCAAACAGCTGCATTTGACAACACACTGGATCATGTTCCAGCTAGGTTTTTGAGTACTTTACAGAAGCCATTCAGTCTTCAATGAATTCAACATTCAGAAAGGTATCTGTCAACCTTCAAGCACTTTTACAGAAACCTGTATGGCATCAGAGAACATGCTAGAAACCCTTGCCATTCTTAGTTTTATAGAAAGCTGTGGGCCTAATGAGAACAAATAAAGGTTTCTTGTAACAGCGATCTCAATTTTCTTTACTGAGAGTTCAGCTCCAAGCTGAACTCCAGGTGAATCACAGGGCAAAAATGTTAGTTTCCTCTATCAGCCTTCCCAGTGGCAAATTTTCTCTTTGGAAGGGTATTCTACAAGTATTGATTAATTTGAAGAACACCAATACTGCTAGAATTAAGCAAACAAGATCAGACTAGATGCTGATTAAACTCGTATAGAAACCTTAGGAGTCCTGAATTTGTCTGGAGGGTATTTTTTAACTACTAGATATAAATAAAACTCTCTACTACTTACCTAGGTTTGTTGAAACAAAGAAATTTGCAACAGCCTCCTTAGGTATGTTATCTTTAAAAACATCAATATTGACTATTTTGAGGAATAAAACAAAAAAATACATCAAGACTAGCCCTAGATTACTTCTGTCTGATGGAGTAAAACACAGTAAAAGTGACTATCAGTATCATGCTTAACATTGCATGTAATCACTAGATACAGCCTTGTGCAATGACAATCAGGCAAATCTCCAGCCCTTTGCTCTGGAAATATTCTTATAAATGCCATTCAGAGGAATTAAGTATGGGTTGGAAAAGGAGTATTTCTGAGCTGATGTGGGCTTGAAAAATTCTCAGTACCCTGAACTAATACAACCACGTTTATCTTATTGTCTGGCTGCTAAAATTATGTCTCTGTCGAACTTAAATATCATCTCTTCTGTTAATGGCTGACATACCCAGCAGTGAATAGAGCTTTATGATACTCTCATGGTTTGCACAGCAGAAAATCTGTTAGCAGAGTTTCCTGAGTAATGCTGTCCATTTATGTAGTGTTCAATTCCTGTAAAGCGTGTCAGAGAGACAGGTGAGAAATGTGAAAGAAGCCTTGGTTGTGGTGCGGTGTTGTGAGATTTGTGATACGCAGCTTTAATTTCCCCTCTCTGTTTGAGCTGAAACCTGTAGTCACACTCACCAGTTTCCCAGGTCTGGTACAATAAATAGGCACTAAGCTGTGAATAAGGCACTGAGTTTGCTAGAAACTTACAATAGCCACATTTATTGTCTGTATTTCCAGGTTTTGGGAAAGTTTGCAACTTTTAATTGGAAAGCTCATGACAACTATTTGCACTGTAGGATCAGGTGTCCTCCTAAACTCCTGCCACCGAGTCCCAAGCAAAGGAAGGGTAGTGACAGACTGGGGTGGGTGCACATACCCTCTCAGAGGCTAACAAGCCCAGAAAGTGGCAAAAAGCCTGGGATAAAGCCTTGCACAATGCTAACATGTTCAGAAGCCTATCATCTTGTATTTTAAACTTTAAAACTCTTCTGGAGCCAAAATTTTTGGAAATATCTTTTTAATCAAAGATGTAAGATTTAATCTTTCATTCTTCCCCATTTTTTCTTCTCCCTATAAAACCACATATTTTTGTAACTGAATTTAACTATAATCACCTATGAGGAGACCTAGGGAGTTTTATTAAAAACAGAGTAAGGCTGGTATCTAACACAGTATTTGTTTTTTGTGATCTTATGCACTTTTGTGTGGCTGAAGGAAGGAGTTTCTAAATGAAAGGTCAAATTCAGGTTCCAGTGAAATCAGGATATAATCCACATTCATGGCAATGAGACCAAAATTTTCACCACATCCATTCACTCTATCAAGACCAGGAAAACTCTTCAGCTGAGCCATGTTTAAAACCAGAATTTTAATGGCCCACTGCCAGAAACTCTCCAGTAAATATGGAGATTTTGCTTGTACTTACAGAAACATGTCGTTTAGACCTATGCTAAGGCCTGGATGGCATTTATTGTCCGAAATGAAGTCCTGAAACCTTCAGAAACATTAGGTTGCTTTCAAACTCTGCACTATTTTTTCTAATAATTTATTTTGCTGGGGTTGATCCCAGCACGACAGTAAAATGCCAAAGGCCCAGATGGGATCTCTCAGGACCAAACCAGGACCTCTTACCGACGAGTCACTTTACCTTGGCTTAGAAGTCAGGTCGGGGGGTGCAGGCTGATGCTGACAGATCTCCATTTGCTCTGCGTGATTACGGCAATTTTATTCTCAGTTATAAGTGCTGCTTTACCTGACCGTGAGGGAGCTCTCCGGGAGCACCGCTCCGGCCCGAGCAGCCCTTCCCGCTGCCCCACCCCGCGGGGCTCCGCGGGGCCGGGAAGAGTGTCGGGGTGTCGGTCCCCGCTGCCCTCGGCGCAGCGCTGTCTGGGCGGAGCGGCCCCGGTCCCGTGGCGGGGCGAGAGGGCGGCGGCGGCTGCCGGGGGAAGGAGGGGGCTGGCGTCAGGCGCTGGGCAGCCACTGGCGCGGGAGCTCCCCCTCGCCTCGCCTCGCCTCCCGCGGCCGGGGGATAAAGGCACCTGGCCCGGCGCTCCGGGCTGCCGGAGCGGGGAGGCGGCGGGCGAGCGGACGTGCCGGGGTCGGGCCGGGCCCCACCGCGCAGCCCCCTCCATGNTGGGCGGGACGAGGAGCTGGCGAAGCTGGAGATCGCGGTGCTGGCCGTCACCTTCGCGGTGGCGGTGGTGGGGAACGGCAGCGTGCTGCTGGCGCTGCGGCGCACGCCGCGCAAGGCGTCCCGCATGCACCTCTTCATCCGCCACCTCAGCCTGGCCGACCTGGTGGTGGCCTTCTTCCAGGTGCTGCCCCAGCTCTGCTGGGAGGTGACACACCGCTTCCACGGCCCCGACGGGCTCTGCCGCGTCGTCAAGCACCTGCAGGTCTTCGGCATGTTCGCCTCGGCGTACATGCTGGTGGCCATGACCGCCGACCGCTACATCGCCGTCTGCCACCCGCTCAAGACGCTGCAGCAGCCCACCAAGCGCTCGTACGGAATGATCGCGGCGGCCTGGGCGCTCAGCCTGCTGCTCAGCACCCCGCAGTACTTCATCTTCTCCCTCAGCGAAGTGGAGCGCGGCTCGCAGGTCTACGACTGCTGGGCGCATTTCATCATGCCCTGGGGGCCCCGCGCCTACATCACTTGGATCACCGGCGGCATCTTCATCGCGCCTGTCCTCATCCTCATCGTCTGCTACGGCTTCATCTGCTACCACATCTGGCGCAACGCCCGGGGCAAGACGCGCCCGGGGGAGGCGGCAGCAGCGGGTGGCGGGCGGCGGGCAGGTGGTGGTGGTGGTAGCCCGCGACGGGGGCTGCTGCTCGCCCCCTGTGTCAGCAACGTCAAAACCATCTCCCGCGCCAAGATCCGCACCGTCAAGATGACCTTCGTCATCGTCTCGGTGTACGTCGTTTGCTGGGCCCCCTTCTTCACCATCCAGATGTGGTCCGTCTGGGACGAGCGCTTCCCCTGGGTCGGTAGGTGACGCCGCCGCTTGTCCCCGCACGCGTTGGGGGCGCAGCCGGCTGTCCCGGGGCGCTGCGCAGCGCTGAGAGGAGCGTGGGGGAGAAAAGGGGCGCGGAAGAGGAGAGCGGGACCGAGGCGCGCCCTCCCGGCCCCGGACGGGTCCGTCTCCCGCCGGGGAATAGCGTGAGCGCCCTTGTGCGGGGAGGAGAGACAGCCCCGGGCTCCCGCCGCCGTCGGGGCCGCCCCGCCGGCACCGCTCGCAGCCCGGACCTGGTGGCCCCGGAGCGGCGGCGGCGCTGGGCTCGGCTGTCCCGGGAGCTGCCGGAGCGGCTGCTGGGGGCCGCTGCGGCTCCGGAGAGGAGCAGCAGCCGCCGCCTTCTCAGCCCGAGCAAAACGAGCAGATGGAAACCGGAATATTTGCTGCCGTAATTTGAACCAGCAACGTTTTCGTCCGTTTGAAGCTGCCGATAAGAAAACTTTTAGAAATGTTTAGTATTGTTGTGAGGCATATACACACACATATCGGAGCAGTTACATGAGCAGAGAACTTATTACTTCTTCTTTCCTGTATCTGCTGTCTAATAATAGGGTTGAGCACACCCTGAATCCCTCCTCTCAGCAAGGCAACCACCTCTGAGTAGCTCCTTTAGTCAAGTCACCGGTTCTCACGAGTCAGTGTCAATTTAGATTTTGGAAGTATCTGTCCCGCTGTTAAATACGGCTGAAAAAAAAAAATCGGTGAGTTTAATCACATAGGTAATGACAGGCAGCATAGTAGCATATATTCTGTTTCCTCATAATGAGAGAGCAGCAAATCAAAATGTTGGAATCCATAATTTCCTGATTTTTTAAAATATCCTCAAATTATCACTTACTGTAGTGAGAGAGATGATTGCCTCTAATATGGGACTAAAGTCAAGCCTATAATGCAAGTCTCTACAAAGAAATAAAGGCTTGCAGAAAACAAATAGATTTTTTTTTTTTTACTTGAAAGGAAATTAAATCTAACTGAACAGATGGGTATTTGATAGGTTTGTTTGAAGAGATTCTTTAAATCCATGGAACTGCATAACACAGTAATTATACTTCTTTGAAGATTCAATATTTACAAAGAAAAGTCACTAATAATTGATTAGACTAAATACACATTTAGAGCATTTGATCTAACTATTAACCAGTTACTGGAGGTAGAACAACATAGTTTTTTCATGCCATAGTGCTAACTCCCATTTTTCCCTAAAGTAAAATCTGTTCAACCTCCAAAACCCAGATTTGATGGACAATCCAGTAGTTAATTGAGCATTCAATACTTTTCAGCTTGCAAATATATACAGCAAAATTCAGTGTTATTGAAAGCAGTGGGAATTTTGTTATTGTCTCCCAGGGTCTGGATAAAAACTTGTTCAGTATTTAAAGCAGGAGCTTATCAACACATGGGTACACATCAGTGGAAATGTGACTAAATCATTCTTTTGGATGGATTACCACATAACTTATTCTGTCACAGCTTTTTGAAGTCTGTTCAGAGGAATTCCCATTGACTTGAATGGCAGCCTTACATAAATAAGACCTTTACTGATTATGTTCTCATTATTCGTTTCAAATGCTGCAGCTCAACTTTTAGAACTAGAATATTCAGGAAAATAAATCCGATGGTTAATGAAGCAATTGACTGAATGGTGCAAATGTTCCTTTGATGATTAAACAGCTTTCTCCCCCGCTCCCCAGATTCTGAAAACACTGCGACTACTGTTACGGCTCTGCTGGCCAGCCTGAACAGTTGCTGTAACCCGTGGATCTACATGTTCTTCAGTGGACACCTCCTCCAAGACTGCATACAGAGCTTCCCTTGCTGCCAACAAATAAAGCAAACGCTGAGTAAAGAAGATTCAAACAGCAATAGCAGGCGACAGACTTCTTTCACCAACAACAGAAGCCCAACCCACAGCTTAAACACCTGGAGAGAGATGTCCCACTCCAAAGCGACCAGCTTCATGCCCATCCCGACATGAGACAGGCCTCGGGGCAGGCAGGGCTTGCAGTCCTGTCACAGTGTTTGGGAAGGTTATGGCATGGCACTTTATGCCAGTCCAGGGCATCATGGTACCAAGGAATGACTAAGATGGCCACGAGACTAAAAGTGCCACCTTGCTTGATAAGCTATGCTGCAGCATGTAAATTATTTTCTGAAAGTTATTTAGGACTTGGGCAACTGATCAGGAAAGTGTGGCAAAAATAAAGCAATTATTTTTTTAAATAGAATTTATTTTAATTTTTTGTCTGTTTCTAAAATACTAAGTGCACTGTTAGCTTGCCATTTAAAACAGTAAAAATAGTGGAATTGTCGTGTTGGGGTAACTCCACTCTCTAGTGTTAATGCTTCAAACTTCTCATGATTGTCTGATGAAGTCACGGGGAAAGAAGACAATATGAATAAGATTACAGTTTAGTCTTATACATAAAAAGAAAGGAGTAGGGAAAAAGACTTGGCTGTCCAGATAAGACATGTGGTTAGACAGACTCTGAGTTGTTGGAATTCAGTTGCTCATGCTGCTTCATCTTGTAAAGGTCTAGCAGTTCTCAGAAACTGAAATTTAACAGCCCTTGTGAAGGCATATCTTTTAGTGCTGTCAATGTCTGTCTGTGTATTGTGGGGTTTCATTTTTAGGGTGATATTTCCTCTTCCCTTCATGTTGATGGAAGTTATACAGCGTATTTGTGTGTGTGTGTGTGTTGTTGCACCTACGTTCATTTTTTAAACTAATTTTAAAAATATATTGACAAGTAAGTATGATATGCTATGACTAGCTGAGCACTGTTACACTAAGTAAACTCATAATGAATACCAGAACCACTTGCTTTATGGGCAGGAATGCCATATTTTCTTTTTTTAATTCTCTAAGACATCTAGAATCAAGCCACATTGCATGGTTGTCAAGCAAATAGCCTCATGAGTTCAGGAGAGTGTAGTCATTTGGTAAGAGCTGTAGAACCAGTATATTTCAAGACAGAGATCTGAGAATCAAACTTACAAATCTTCTGGGAACATATAAAAATGTCAATGTTGTTGCTTTGTCTTTTTTGTTATTATTTTTATTGCCAGCTCATGACAATATAGTCTTAAAAATTGTCAGCAAGCTGCAATAAAAAGTCATCACAACATATTTGCTAATTACAAAGCATTCAAGGTGTGCTTGTTTTCAATACAATGCATGCTGAGTTGACTGTAGTTCATTTATATGGTAAATAATCCTATCACATCTTCCTTGGAGTCCATCTCTTGTTTTGAGGTTGGGTTTTAAAATTTTGCTGAGTTTTTAAGTCTTGAGAATCTCTTTGAGAAGTACAGCTCCCTGTCTGCTCTGTTTTCCTGAGCTTGCTGGATCCTGAAACCCAGGTGTTCCCCTGGCCCCCTGCAGGAGTGCTGACACAGTCCCAGCTGGCTGCTGGAGCAGTGGGACACGAGCATGGCTGCACAACCTGGATGCAAGGAGGAAGCTCAGCAGCAGGTTTCTTTCTTTCCCACCAAAAACACAACAAACAAGATTGCTTTCCTAATTGCTTGAGGAGATTCCACGTGGCTTTCACTGAGGATGGTGCCCATGCCTGCCCCAATGATGGTAGCAGATAATAGAGTTAGCTGCAGAATAAGATCATATTAAAACCACCCCAGAAGCTCCCCATTGACTATTTTGGGCAAAGAATAGGGAATATTATACCCAAAATAAAATTTTTTAAAAATTGGGTGGTTTTTGTCACTAAAGAAAACCTTTGCTCTTCTCTTGTCTTTCCTTGTGTTTGTTGTTGTTCAAAGCACTAGAACCCAGAGGACAGCATGGTGGAATGGCTTATATTTAACAGACTATCTTTTTGACAACCTTTAATATGCCAATGTGACTACAGCTCTCACCAGCTCTGGACGAAGGTTTGTGAACCTGAAGTTACATTTTAGTCCAAAAAAATGCATGCAGTGGTGTGTGTGTGTGTGTTTGTGCACGTTATATGTACTGTGTATATTTTGAAAGTAGATAAATCACAGTTACTGAAATTACACGTGTTTCAAATTAAATACACTGTACTTTGCCTAGTTTTCTTTTTGTGCTACTACTTTCTTTGTACATGAAATCTGTATTGAAAAGCAATTAGCTGTACTAACAGAATTTTCATGTTTGCATAATTGAATTGTTTTTCTATTACACTTTACATTCAAACAAAAAAGAAAATGAAAAAATGTGTGTAGAATAATGTTGAGAATAAATATGAGCTGGGTAATGACCAATATATGTATTAAAGCAAACAGACCCAAAGCATAAATTTAAGTTTTTTATCAAATATGTTACAAAATCTAGGCTTACACTTGGGGTTTGTCAGCATAAATTTCCCCTGTGAGTGTTCTATATTTTCTATAATTAAACTGACAACACAATTTATCAATATTTGTTTTCCAGACTTTTTTTGTACAATTTTTCACATAACAGTAATGTTGGAAGATACAACCAATATTTTTAATTGTTCATCTGTGGATGTATTTTTTTAAAAGCTGCTTTGGATTATCATGAGGGTGCTCTAATGGAAACAGAAAGAAACAAAAAATTGTGAAACCATTGCATGTTAAAACATGGAAACATGCTCCAATAAACCTGCATATTTGTTTGATTAGAAGCATTTTGGGTTTTTTGCTTTTCTAGATTTTGGAGGGCCAGAAATGTATTTGGTAATACTAAATATATTTTACAAAATTCAAAATGTCTTCAATAATTTTAGTAAGTTGTTTCCAGGAAAAGCTTTAGAGAGTGAACAAATCTAAAATGTTTTTCTATTATACATAGTGCATGAAGGACACAAGCAAAGAAGGAACGTGCAGTCAGCTTTCCACTATATGCTGCTAGTATTGTTAAAATGTGTAACTTAGCACTTATTCATGTTCTACAGGGATTATTTTGATATTTTGTTTTAAATATTTATCTTCTAATGTAAAACATGATTGAATGGATGAGCCTGTACTCTGTTGTTTGTACTGATGTTACTAGAATGCAAGTATTTTAAATTCAATTAGATGGCAAAAGTGGAGATGATACAGAAGATGGAAAGGATTTTATTCATTTACATAAGAACAATAAGTTGCCAAAAAACTTCTTTTCATTAATTTATTTTTAAAATTGCAGGCAAACATACTGTTGGCTCAGGAAAAAACCAAAAACCAAAAAAGGTTGGGGTATTTTTTCCCGCTATATTACCACATCAAGACCAAAATCTACAAGAAGATACAAATTCATGTGTGCCCAGTACTTCAAAGACAAAGGTTTTGTCTGCAGAAAATCCTATAGCCAGTTCCAAATTGTCCAGATTGAAGGACCTTGCTAAAGTGCATGCATACTCCTTTCCGACTCATGCATATGGAAACCAGGGCAGAAGGAAGAAAGGCTCAGCAGAGCTGGATGTTGTCCTCGGGCAGATATTGGTGACCCAGCTTTGGGAAGTGAGCACAGATCTTACAGTAGAGGTACTGCTGAAATACAGTTACTTGTTGCATAAAAAACTTACAGAGTTCTCCCAGACTGAGCTCCCCACCTACAAAAAGGACTAATTAAATACAGTGTCCTCTTCTAAAAAAGTGTCTACACCAGTTTCAGTTGTACAGTCCCTTCCGTACATGAAAGACTGCGGAGGCAGAGAGGAATTTGTATGCTAAACATTAGTTGGAACTAGTTTTCTATGTTTTTCTTTAGGAATGGGCTTTACTGGAAAATGTATCACTTGCTACTCGGGTAAAGGAATTACAGGATAAATAAATGGACAAGTTTCAAGGTCCAGGACTAGATCACAGCTGCTCCACAGGGAGCAGTCCTGACTGGTTCAGGTACCAGTCCCTCACACAAGAGTAGGTCCAGCTGGTAAGTCATGCAGAATGGTTTGTGCAGCTATGCAAAAAAGCCAGCAAAAAACAATCACAACTAGTCCCTGCTGAGCTTTGTTAGAGCCAGCCAGCACGGGTCTGCCTGTCCCAGGACTGTCCTGCAGAAAGCCCTGGATCCAGTTCCGTGTCAAGTAACACTGTAGCACTGTTTTAGTACAACTGCCCAGTAATTTGCCAGACCTTAGTATAAACTTGCCCAGAGTAACAGTTTACATGTAAATTAGCCTTGGTTCTCCATAAGGACACTTTCAGCTGCATTCCTGATACAGTCCATTGGGTTATTTAATTTCTGGAAAGCAAGGCTGTGAGACATCATCAGGGGTGCAAAGGTCTCTCTTCAGCTCTAGGGTGAGAAGACTGGCAAGTCTCTCTAATTCTAGGTGGACCAAGATGTGGGATATAGGTGAACTTTCTTCCAATAAGGGAAGAATATTTTGCACAATCCCAGGATTTTTCCCATTTCCAACGTTTGTTTTTCCAGGGGGGTGGATGGAAGAGGAGGCTTTGGGATAGAGCACTTTCTCAGTGTTCTGCAAGCAAAAGACAACCAAGTTATCCATCCTCAGTTTGGAGTAATGATGATTATCTTTCTCCATAAATTCTTATCGGACATATGGCTAAGAAGTACGGTGTACAAGTTCAATATTCCTTTCCAAGCAAAGCACTGGCAATGCAGTCTGTGGGTGTCCCATCAGCTTTTACACCTTTGTAGCAAAATATGACAAAATTGACATTGGCTTTCCAGGGCACAAAGCCCATTCTGGAAGATGTGGAACAGGTAACCAGAGAGTGGCAGTGACTGCCCCAGCCTCTTCCACTGTTAATGCTGTGATTGCCCGTGCCATAGTCTCTCCTGACCCTGGTAATGATGGCAGCAAGAATGGGGACAGGCACCGCAGGGGCAGCAGCAGCAGACAGGGTTGTCATTAAAGCACATTAATTTAAAATTCCTTTTGAAGGGAGGAATGTGGATCTTATCAAATAAAAAACCCACAGTGAATATTGGGAGAGAGATGAACTGGTGACTCAGAGAGCAAATAAAATATCTGATCTCAAAGGTTATTTGAAAGTAGCAAAATGCTTTCCATTTTGCAATTTTAAGAAGTGTTTTATGTATTTAGAAAAAGAGCCCCTTGTCTCCCGGAAGTGTAACTACATGAAGCTCCTTACAAACCTATTAAGTATCTCTGCTGAGATGGCTACAAGGCTATGTCCAAAAAAAGGACAATGATCTCTTCAAGTTAAGTATTCAACATGTGACTTGTAGGGCCTTGGCCACCCGAAACCAAATGTGTCCTGTGGGAAATATGAACAGACACAGAGCTTTCAGGGAGAAGAAAGGAAGGAGCCTAAATATCATTCCCCTTTTTGGAAAGAGGTGACAGTCAGGGTAAATATCATAATACATGACTAAAAGTTCAAACTAAAAGGCAACAATCTTCCTAGTATTTTAGTAAGCTCTTGGCTGAAGATTATGTAGAAGTGAGAAGCAATAGATGAAGAATCCAGAGGATTAGGAGGCATGTAACTTTGTAGCATTATTATCAAAAGGAGAAACTTGCTTAGGTGCTGCTCAAATGTTTTTCTAAATAAGGGTAATAACTGCACAAAATAGTGTAGCAAAACCAAAAAATAGGATAGCAAATGCTCTGTCCTGGCTCACGGTAAAGCAGACAGAGCTATGCAGAGTAAGAAATCTGCAAACTCGGGTAGGCATAGACAAACAAATGCACCTTCTGAAATACTGCAGGTGTCAGTCACCTCAGAAGAAACCACAGATAACCATTCACTTTATTGTTAGCTGAGATCTGAAAAAAAAGGAAATCAAATCATCGGACTAATTTGCTACACAATTAATCTGAATAATCCTCTTCCAGAGGAGAAGCAACCATTATTAAATAGCCACCATTATATTTTCTAAATGTGAGACATTTTGGGGTTTCCATGGGAGCAAAGGAGCAGCTTCCAAGTGTTACATGTAGAGACATAGAGCTGAGGATCGAGTTCAGTAAGACACTTCGGCGTTCATGTGGATTTCATTCATTATGTGGTCCCATTATCTCCAATACTCCAAACATTGTGAGGGCAGTCAGGACAACAAGGAATTATATGCAGTAAATAATAAACAAAAGCAAAAGGTACGTTTGTGTGACTATATGTAATCTCATTTCTCAAACCAAATTGCACTTGTGTTTTTCAACAGAAAAGAGCAGGGATTTAGTTATGTACCTCTGATAACCTAGTTCACCATGAAGCCAATAATGAAGAATCCTAAACTGTGATATATGGTTACAAATGTGTCGCCACTGTAGTGGGGATGGAGAGAAGTAACAACACAGAGTCCAAGTCCAGGAAGAAATGGAGACAATGGAATTATTTATTTAGTAATAGACAGGTTTATATGTGTTAGATCATTTAAAGTTTACTTGAATGGCAAAAGGCTGTTGGACCTCCAGCTAGCTACCTACCAGAGCGATTGGTCAATTCTCACAACACCCATTTCAAAATATTTCCCTAGTCAATATCATAACAATCCTACAAAACAATTTGCAGGTGCAAGATAGCAAAGTTAGTTTACAAAACCCATAGTGTTGTTTTTAATAGTTTGCATGAAAAAGACAGAGCTCTCACAAAATGCTGCAGAGGGCTGGAAAGTTTCTCTGTTAAAGCTTTTTAGCATCCATACAAATGTTCTTTATTAAAGGGATAGGTTTGGGGCTTATCAGTTAGTAACATGTTATTAAATTGAATAGAATATGGAAAATGAGGAGAGAGTTCTATTTTTGTGTTGGTTTGTTGTTTGTTAAGGGATTGGGTTTTTTTCATCTATTATGACAATTTTCCTGAAAAGCTATTATTTAAATAAGCCGTACTGAGATGAGATGATCCAAAGCACCATGAATAATCCCATCTTGACTCTCTCTTTCAACCTAAGATATATCATTAGCTCTTGCTCTGCTGTCTCACAGGTTACAGTGTAAGGCATAGTGTAATTAAACAACAAAATCTCATTTCTTTCCAAATTTATGACCCAAGTGCCTCAATAAAGGCATTTTAAGCTGGAGCACACAAAGGTGGAATTCATCTGCATGAACGTACCTACAGTGCTTTTGTGTCCATCTGAGCAATAGTGATTATTTTTGTGGCCACTACAAAACTAGTTTCTGGAGACCAGGGAGTCATCATATAGAGGATATCAAGAACACTGCGCTTATCTCCATTGATATACAGACTGGAAAACAATTTATTCATTGTTTTTAATGGCAGGTAGACAGCTAGCTCAAATTGGTATACGTGCTGCAGATAGCTGTCTACAAGTACTATAGGTTTTACTGAAAGATCTCAGTAGGCACCTTCACGTTACTAGTTCAGGATTTTACTTTCTTTAAGGGCAACTACAAAATATTACCATCTAGTAGCATCATATTGATTTGGATGGAGTTGATGATGTTTTTGCTAACCGAGGGGGCTCATATTGCTACGATTCTGCCAGCTGGGTGCCTTTGTTAGTCATGTCACAAGAAAGACCAAAACCAAAATGAACCTAGAGATCAATTTACCTCCTCACACCTGGATGATATCTCTGGCCTTACAAAGAGGGAGAAATCTCTGCATCTAATCTCTCTGTGTGTCCCATCTGTGCATGCTGAACCTTTCCATCTCCTTTGTCCTTAAAGGTAGATTTGTGAGAAAATCCCTAATTAGGCAGAACTCTCAAGATACTCAGATAATACAATCCTAAGGTCAATGTACAACATAGGAAGATATATCTTATTACACATACAGTTAGGATGAGGGAGGAAAAAAGTCAAGATGATACCTAAAATTCTTGGTAATATTATGTGGAGTAAAAAGGAATAATACGGAAAAGGAGAGTGGCACATTAGGTATGTCTGCCACATACTGTGTATGAAGTCCTGTTTTCCTTAAGAAACTACTCAATTATAAAAACTTTGAGAATATAATCCGTGTAAAATGATTTGCACTGGATGTCATCAATGACTGTTTTCAGCATGAGCGCAAAAAAAACTCAGTGATTCTGGTCATATTTCCTTCTCAAGTGGTTAAATGGAAAGTTAAAGCAAAGTAGTGGTTTAGTGGAAAAACCCCAGATTTGACCTCTTTGACGAAAAAAGTCCTTTTCCACCAGAGATGTCAGGTTCATGTGAAAAAACCAAATGAACTCTATGTGACTCAAAGTCTTGTACCTTTTGGCCTGGTGGGGAGGCCAGGTTTTCCTTGAGTGTAGGGAAAAGAGGGAGCATGAACCAGACACCCCAGAAGCCACCGCAGCACACTCCAGCTCCACTGGGAAGACACTCTGGTTCGGCAAGAGAAACTCTGCATGAACTAACATGACAGAGTTCCTGTGTGTATCTTTCCATTACAGTTTTTAAATCCTGCTGAAGGCAAGGACACAAGGGAGTGAAGAACTCACTGGGACACTTGCACTTGTGTCCTTCTTCATGAACCCAGGAGGAGGGTACAGGCGGGGTTACCTGCACTGCTGCTGGGCTGGCAGCAGGGCAGAGAGCTCACATTCCTGGAACTCCTGCCCCAAGTTAGCAAGCTCTGACGAACCAACCAGGCTCAGGAACCGGGAAACAACATACTCCTACCCTTGGAGTATGTTGGAGTACCCTCAATGAAGTCTTCCAGACCAGCAATGTGGGTACTCATTTGCCCTTGCCTCTGTGAGAGCCTGGAGATAAATGGGGTTTCTTTTAGGAGACAAGTGGTTAAAATCCTTTTCCACATGCTGCTAGCTGGGATGGGAACATTTCCAAAAATAGGGGCTGAACTTCTTCAACGATGAAAAGCCAGATCATGGAGAGAGAGGTCTATAAAAATGTCTTGTAGATGAGATGAGAACTAAACAGGAGTTTTTTCTGGGTTTTTTTTCTGTTTTGTTTGGTTTTTTGTTTGTTTGTTTGAGGAGTGAACAGCACATGTGGTTTCTGAGATTCTTCTCTGTGAGCTTGTTAGCGGGAGTTGGGAAATAAAGATCCAAATCCTCAAGCTTTCATTTCAGTAAAAAAGCCAGAGCAAGCCATCATATTGCTAATTAGCAGAAACACTCATAACATACGCCAAACATTTGGATTAATCAGTTATAAAGCATAAATATTTTAAAATGCACTTTCTTGAGACTCTGTGATTTATAGGTATTACATGACAGAAACAGGGTACTCAGTTTTCAAAAGTGAATTAGTTTGAAATGAAGAGCATTTGAAACTGTTCATTCTTAGTCTTTTTATTAATCTTCTCAACTTGAAGTTCTTTTCTGTCTTGCAATCATGTACAAGGCATAACAGAATACTTCCAGAGTACAGGAATATTTTCCAAGCATAATACAATGATTATTATGCTTATCTGACCTGTAAATTACAGAATACTATGCATATTGGAGATATTGATTCTAAGAATTAAGTCATGTAAACATGCCTGCAATTAGTTTACCTTTGATCTTTTGTGTAACTATATTTCCCATCAGAAAGAACTCATTTCTTAATTTCAGCACTTTTCAGTGAAAACATTTGTACAAAGAAGGACGCTTGCTCGCAACACAGGCAGCCCTGTTACGTATACTGAGGCAACAGCAGCAATGGGATAAGAAATCACACTCTGTCACTAAAGGAAATGGCTGCAATTCTGTCACTTCAATAGTGGGAGAAGAAATGTGTGAGATAGAAATAACACCAGCTCTGACACTTCTGTATGACCCCAAGGACTAGAGAAGGCCAGCACACAGTTTCTCCCCATAGCAGACTGTACCTGAGGAGGCAGCCCTAGCATTCCTGGCTTCTCTATTTTCAAAATGTTTTTCCCTAGAGGTTGATAAGTTTATTTTTTATAAAATGCTGGCACTTCAAGAACAAAATTATCTTTTCTTTCTGGTGTGAACTCTCAGGCAAAAGTAAGACTTCAGTTTTGACAACCTGACAAAGAATTACAGGGATGTGATACATGTGTAATTTTCAGTTGTTCTTGGTGCTGGGCTTGAATGAGTGTCATCTGAAATGATGCAGCAGGTAAATATATAACCAGTAGGCCAGTCTTTTGTGCAGCTCCAGGGACGACAGCAGGAAAATTGATTCTTACGCATTGAACCCTGACACTCATGATAAAACTGCAGCACTGGGACAAAGAGCAGTCTTCCCTCTAGACACTTCTCCATTTCCTATTTGGTTGTCTCAGGGCAATCTTTTAAAGATGCTTTAAAGAATCTTTTAAAGAATGCTATTTGTTATGTTACTTTTTATCGTATTTATTCTTTTAGCCAGGCCTGGCCTAAGAGATGAATGAGTTCATGTGTATGTCCAAATGCAGCATTTCACTTACTGGCTTCAACATGACTCATTTTTATGAGCCTTTGCTCAGCTGCAGCTGGGAATTAATCACTGAATTCAGTGCTTTTCTCATCCATCTGAATCCAGGTGGGATCCTATATGACATTTTGTTTACCTTATGCTTAGCGGGGTGTTCAATTCCCTAACTAAACCAATCTCACACAGTCTTCTGTATTAAATCAGTTGGGGATTAAAGAAAAAAGATTATAGGAGGCATTCAAAGATCATGGAAATTCTCTTTGCTTCCTAGTGATGAGTGTCTGGAAGTTTGCTGAGGATGTTGCTCTTGGAGTGAAATTTATGGCCATGCAGAGCTGTGTTGCATGGTCCCTCTGCCAGCCAGGATCTACCAGGTCACATTGGCATGAGGTGATGGGGTGACACACTGCAACTGGCAGCTTGCCACAGTCCCAGACAGGACACAGCAGCATTAGTGCAATTTGTAGAGATTTGTAAGATAAATATGAAGATTTATATGAGTAAATTTTGGATTGAAATATTTGTGTGAAAGTTGCAGAGGAAACAGCAGAACAAAGTTTAGAAGGACAGGTCATATTAATACTCTATACGTGTGATTTCATTCAAAGCAAGAGGAGGAACAGACTGACCTGTAGATAAGGTGACAAGAAGATGAAGAACAGGACTGGAGCCATAAAATAACCAGATAAGTAAAGCAAGAATTATGACAGCTCAGTTGACGTACTGATGCGAAAGATCTCAAACAACACCCAAAGGGCACCAAGGCAAACCAGCAACAACTCTTCCCTGCAAGCCCTGATGCACATCTTAGTGCTGCTGAGCAAATGTGTGTGAACATGTGAATGAGTAAAAATCAGTGCAGAGATTTTGTAAATTAAAATCACCTTTCCCTTCCGTAAGACCTCTCAGCGAATTAGCATTATGGTAATTTACTACAAATTGGCCTTGTGGAGATGCAGGAGGAAAAAGCACAAGAGAGCACTCGATGTAGCAACTCCGCCTTCAGGAGGATCTCTCTCTGGGCATAGGCCACATGTGAAGGTGTAGCAAGTTGACAGTTACCACCTCAAGGGGCTGGACACTATATCCCACAGAGTTTGGTACCTGGAATCTGAAATATTTGAAATAAAGTGTAAAAGCCTTTTGAACAGTATCTGATTTTTGTGCTGGCCCACTGAATATTAAGAGTAATGAAAGCATAACTAATGTCAAAACAGCAACAGATGCACCATACCCAATCTTACACAAAAATAGGATTAAAACCATTTTAGACTTCAGAAACAACAAAGACACATTGTCATCAGCCTTTCCAGTAACCTGAAGCTGTTCTGTGTCAAATTTAGTTCAATCCAGCTGAGACACAAACCAAATTTTGATTTTGGCTATAAATGTTCTAATTTTGTTGAAAGCTGGAACCATTTTGGTCCCATAGCTCCAAATTTTAGTCTTCCTTTGTTGTATAATCAAACTGGAAATGTTACCAAGCAGTCTTCTAAATTACATCAACCGTAGAATTAAAATTACTGAAAAGGGAAGAATCTGGGGATGAGGAAGAGATGGGGCAGGAAAATTCTGGGCCATGTGACTGACCAATAAATCCCTACAAGGGAAGAAGCCTCAGAGGAAATGGTCAAGGGTGATGTAATAATGAAGCTCAAGGAATAATATAGGATGCGACTGACCACAGCTGTTGCAAAGAAAACTTCTTTGCAACAGGACTCCTTGGCAAAGGAGGGTGACCTTTGTTTTACGTAAACAGCTAAGAACAGTTGAGTGGCTCAACTGGTAGTGTAAATGTTTCTCACTGAATTCATTAAAAGAGTGTAAATGTCTCCCTGAGTTAGCTGGAAGAGCATGGGGGCGTGACTATGTGGTTCATCCTGACACAGAGTATAAAAACTAGACAACTAGCAAAAGCGTTTTGAGGAGAACAGGCTTGAGCTGCCTTCAGCCCATAAGTTTCTTTCCAACAACTGGGAATACCCAGTGTCATGACAATGAGTATATTATAGAGGTGGATAATGGGAGTCATACAATTAAACTGTTTATTGCAATTGCTATGTATATTTTGCTAACTCTAACTTACAGTGGTGTTGTGAATTCAATATATTTTCTACTACTCTGCTAAATCAGAAATCCCCCACAACATCAACTACCTTTAAATAAGTACATTTGACATCAAACATTTCACCTTCCATGCGTGGAATATCTAAAAGAACCCAGTCAGGGCGTATTGGACTCTGACAGGCTATTCCTGTCTCTTGTTTCAGTACTGGGTTGCCCTGAGGATGGTGCTGATCTTTGAGAAAGTGAGAAGTAACAGTATTATCTTGCTAAAGCTGCAGTAACTCTTCTGTGAATGTAGTCCTGCATCCTCCTTTTTCTCGACAACCTCTGTGCATGGACCAAGTTTGAGAAATCATCAAGTGCTTGCTAATGCATATGGTATGACATTTGAATGGCTTTTTTTGCCATTGTAATATTTTTTTGCAGTATAACAACAACAACAACAACAGTGATAATAATAATTGTTATTAGTTGTAGTATTAGTATTACTATTATTATACTCCAGTAAAATATTTAGAGCTTCTATTTTCAAATTGCTGACATTTAATATTTGGGCTCTGGGGAAAACCTGGGACTGCGTATTTGGAGATTCTTCCTTCCTAAATTTTCTTGGTTGCTGTGAAAATTGCCTCTCATGAGTACAATAAAGGCAATTCTTCTGTTAAAAATCTGCTGGATTACAGTCAAACCCTTATTCCCAAATATTTCTTTTAAATTGACAAAAGAGATGGAGTGGTGCATAACTTTGATAGCAGCCTTAGCACAGCTCATTGCATGTAGTTCACTGCAGTATGCCTTAGGTGAAGAGATAGAGCTTTGAAAGCCTGATCCTGCACATTTCAAAACAAGAGAGATTCAAACAACATGTTTTCCTCTTCAAGGACTATAGAAGAGACTTATGTACCTTTCAGGCTATGTAGTATGTAATTTTTCATTCTTAGTAACAATGCAATAAACATCACGCCCCAAAGTGTTAGGAGTTTTTCAGTTCCTGTGTGTTCTCCCAATCTCGGACAGTATTATAAGGATCTGCCAGTGCAGGGCATAGGGGCTGTTACCTTCTAGATGAGTCTCCTTTATAACCTTTTCAGCGTGGATCAATTAGAAAGAAAAGAGTATTTTAATATAGTTTTCCTAAAACCTCTCAGTCCTTCTGCCTCTAGGCCAAATTGTGATTCCCATTTATACTATATCTTTGCAGTATCATTAAAGTCAGTGATCTCTTCACTTTCATTTTTCTCTTTAGTTTAAGATGTAAAAACTGGGGTAGAAATTGCTGAATTTAATCTGGTTTTGTATGCATAAATCTAAGGGTAGATTTTCTTACCTTACATTTTTCAAAAGTGAGTTTCCTTTAGAAGTAGCAATCTGGTAGTCCCAGTTGAACCAGCACTGTTTGACAAATTACAAATGCCTTGAAAGCAAGTCATAATCCACTACAGAACTCCCCTCTACTCCCTGCTGTAAGAATATTTATAGCTAGAAATAAAAAATGCATGTACAAAAAGAAGATATAAATGGCAAATGATAAACAAGTGCTCAAGAGCTGAAAGTCAGTAGAAATTTTTAGATGACCCCAAATGATTTCCCATTTTTTAAAAGAACACTCTGTCTACTTTATGACTTGACCAAGGTAAGACAAAATAAAGAATGAGGCAAGCACTTTTATGGCATATGTCAAAAACTGGGAAATGAATGTGTGTGAACTTTTAGGGAGTTTTTCTATTAAGAATTAATATCTCTTAGTTAAAATATGTCAGTCATGGGGTACGGTAGAAATTTACAGCCTACAGATATCTGCCTGGGAGGGCTGTAAGTGGGAAACAGGCTGCAAGTCACTTGACTGCTGGTACAAAAACAGTGTAAAACCTTGAATTTGGAGACCTCTATGCTCTCGTGCTGCTTTTGTTAACAAGAATAAATAGATACTCCTTGTGTTGTTTGCAGTGTAGAGTGGCAATATGAACCAGGGACACATCGGTCTTGCACCATCTGACAAGCCTCAGACACCCTGAAAAGGCTCAGAGATAGACATTTGTGTACATGGGAAAACTGCAATATTTAGTGTACATACAACCTTGAGACTTAAAAAGATTTAAATATTTAATAGCTAAATGCTTGATTCAGAGATCCATTCCCTTCTGTAAGAAAGGTAGCGCAGGAGGAAAGAAAAGCTCAATGGCCAGGTTGTCTCCTGTCTTCTCCAATTAGTGACATGGAGATGGAAAGCAGAAGGAAGGGAAGGAGGGACTCTTGTTGCCACAGCAGTATGGGCAAAGGGAAGAGCAGTGGTAGAAGGATGTAGCCTTGAAAGGGCACTGATTTCCCCTGTGCCAGGTGTGCCAAATATTGGGGTGAAGTGGATATGAGTAGTCTGTTATGTGTGTTTTAAGGTCGTGTTACAGAAATCAGTGCAATTTCTTGGTGCTGTACAGCACTAAGCTGAAGACTCCCTGGTGGGCAGTGCTGTGCAACTGAATTGGTAGGGGTGACCTGCTGCCTCTGGAGGATCTCACAGTCCAGGGATGCACCTGCCAGTCCTAGTCCCAGTCTGAGACCATCTTCTGCCTTCTATTGCCAACTGTGATGCTGGGTCCTGGTGCAGTACCAAAACATTTGAGGCAGGGGCTAGTGGGAGCAAGGTGGTTATGTCCTCTTCGGGTTTTCCTCAGTAAAACTGGGTCTTTCGTGCAAAACAGGGATGGCACTCACTAGTAAATGACTCAGGATACGGGTGTCATGAAGCAAGTCACTGGGAAGCAGTGAAGATCTAAGAACCACCTGCTCTGTTGACTATTGGCACACCAACTGTGAGTGAATCAAGTGGTTAAGGGCTGGAGATCTGCACAGGTGTGAAGGAAGGGAAAAAATCCCACATGCCAGTGCTTTGCAACAGCAGGTTGTGTGGCTGGTGGCTCACTGCAGAGGTGAAGCTTACATGGTCCCTGCTTAACAGAAGCAGCCTTTGGGCTATGAGATAATAATCTTTTCAGGGTCCTTACATGAGTGAACAGCCTTGAGGGAAACCATCCAAATCAGTATAAGACTTCAAGAGGAATTCATCTGCTTTTGAAGCTGAAGATCTAAGCAAACCTAAAAGCCCTGCTCTTTTTAGCTCACTACTGTGTTTATTGGTTTTGGTTGGGGTTTTTTAGATGAATTTGTCTTTTATGATAAATATTAGATTAACTGACTCTCCCTGATTTCTTGGGTCATGACTGGTAATGGGAAGAAGACTGCAGCACAAAAATGAACTTTGCAAACTCTTACCATTAGCTCTCCTTCTACTCTTCACCCTAGGGACAGTTCATCTCTGACCTATAAGCATGGTTCTCAGCAGACAGCTAATCTGTTCTATAAACAAACTGATTTCTATTCCCTTGGGAAAAAAAACCCAAACAAATTTACAGTCTATTAAATCAGTGTTCCAATCCTAAGCAGAAGCAAACAGACAACATTTGGCATATCAGTTGGTTTTCTTTTATGCTGTCATGAATACACCTCTGCAAATCATCAGCTGTTTCAAGGAAAGGCCATGCATCTTTCCTCTTTCCCATGAAGGAGAAAGAAAGGGTTAAATTTGCTGTTTGAGACTCCAGGAGAGTTATAGCTTAGGACTGCATTTATATCTATTCTAGTCAGTGGGAATGTTAGAAAGGAGCAAGAAAAAGTGCATGAGTAGTACTTTTCACATAAATAAAATCTATGATTTAGTCCCACTGAATGACTGACAGTAGATAATTATTTTATCATTTACCACAATAACCAGTCTCCTGCCCTGAAGTCCTCACGAGCTACAAGAACTTGTAAATTTTATTTTGATCTGGAGCCTGGAATTCATCCTCACATTCTGCCACCTACCCAAGTACTACAAAATGTGATGCAGTGGAGCCCCTTGTAGGTGAGTTATGTCAGATAATCCCCTTCAAGTCATTCTTGGCACTCCACCAGCTGTTTGGCTCTCAAGGCTGTAGGCACCCCACGGTTTCTAGGAAGGTTCAGAGGTACCAGATGTAAGGTGCACATTCTCAGAACTGTTTCCACTCCCCTCACTAACTACAGTGATTTTCATTACTATATATATTCTCCTGAACGTTATATGATCAGACCATTATATTATTGATGTAATATTTGATATAAGATTGAGTCTGCTGAACTGGAGGAGCTGATTTTCTCATACAGAGAACTTTTCAGATTTTATGTTTTAGGCCTATTGCTATGCTGTACTATTGATAGAGAACCAGACTACTAAATAAGTTGAATTCATAGAAAAGTCTATGTGAAAAAAAGAAGATTTTGTCATATTTTTCTAATGCTATTTTGGCAAATATTAGCTAAATGTAGAAAAAACCCTCCATGGAAGACTGTGAATCACCACACACTCGTTATTATCTGTATTGTAACCTAAGAGGTTTAACCCAGTACTTTCAAGGCTGTAGTGGACCCCACACGCAGCACAGTGTTTCTCACCCATGAGGAGTGTTACACACAGATTCAGACCTCCCAGTACAAAGGAGTGATTGCAGAGCTCTCGATCTTCCCAGGAAGAGATGGGGTGAGACCTTTAATTTGATTGCGACAGACTTTGCCCAGAAAATGGCTTAATGATGGCTCAGGTTTCAGCACTACTCCGGAAAGTGCCAAGCTCATGTCATATGTTTCTGAGAAGTGCATAACATGAACAGGGGGGAACAGATTTCTGCACTATCCTGCCAAGATCCTGGGTGTCTGATTCACTTTCTAGGATACGTTGCAAACAAATGTGCTGCTTTAGGGAAATGTTGTGGAACACAGCTTTTGCCCAGCCACTGGAGATGACAGAAGTAAATCATAGACAACCATAGATATGAGCCAGTCTGCAGATTCAGATGATCAACTTCAAGACGTGGGACAGAGCAGATGAGGTGATTCTGAGCATCTGGAGACATGCTGAAAATTTCGAGCCATGAGTTATGAGCTGTACAGCCAGATGCAGATAAAATATCCCCTGCGTGGAGAAAACTTTCAGTCTGTAGTATGGAACATGCATTGATAGGAGCTAGTGACAGGCCAGCCAAATCCAAATTTAAACCAGTGTCCCTGAAGCTGTAGACTTTGTAGTTCTCTGAACCCAAACCATTATCTTAACCCCAATGGCTGTGAGGAGGTGAGGCAGAGGTCACCAACACAATGGGTGGCCCAGATTAGAAAGGTGGCTGCAGGGCCATGCACACATTGGCATGACTTTTTCAAGCCCAGAGTCCCTGGAGCTGTCAGCTTTGTGGTTCTCTGAACATTAACCCTAACCCCAACAGCAGGGGCTGAGGATGTGGTCCCCAGGGTCATGAATGGCCCAGGTTTAAAATGTGTGAAAGGAGCAATGTTGGTACATGCTTTCCTCAGCAGGACTTTTCCAGCCTTAGTGTCCCTGGAGCTGTAGGCTTTGTGGTCCAAGGAACCCTAAGCATAAACTGAACAAACCCTAGAATCTGAGGCCGATGTCCCCAGCACAATGGGTGGCCCAGATTAGAAAGGTGTGGAAGGAATAATGTCTGTGCAGTGCTGTGAACTCCTTGGCATGTCTTTCCCAGACCTTTTGTCCTTGGAAATTGAGTCTTGAAAGAGTTGCTGTATGTTCCTCTCCATTCTCATATTAAGAAAGCTCGTACTTTATTCTAACTTAACTCTCAAAGAATCTGAAAATGTCTTAGCAATTCAACACTTTGTCAATTTACCCTGCTCTCACAGGCATGGAAGTGCACTTTCTTCCTGGCAGAAGGTGCTACATTTTCCTTTTCCTTTGGGAAATATGTATCTTCAAGCTGCATCCAGCTGGATGACATGCAAAATCTTGTTCTCTGAAAAGTGTATTTTTACATTTTCTCTTAAAAATGCCATTGGTTGTAGATTGTTTAAAATCTACAACCATAAACTGTGCTGATCCAAATTCCTGGACTGCTTTTCTGTGACTGTGTAGTTACACGTCTTCTTCTGTCCTGTTTTCCCACACTGTGGTGAAGTGGGAAAATAGGTTTCCATTCAAAATGCCAATTACATGGGGAAAAAAGGGGCCCCATCAGAAGCATGGCTTTGCTCAGAAACTCCAAAGTTATCTGGGAGGGATGCAAATTTCTTGGTCTAATACCGTATTGGTTTTGTTTACAAAACATATGGTTGTGTAATGTCGCAATAACAAGTTTCTTCACCAGGTTTAAGTTTTTAATACAAGGCAGATTGGCACTGTTCAAAGAAGCACTGCAAAAATGAAAAGAAGTCATCACTTTTATGTTTTTTATCTTCTTAACAAATATTGAATTCTTCTTTTTTCATCAAGACCCAGTCAACTCAAAATAGCCAATAGTATCTAAAATTGTACACTGTGGGAATCACAGAATCACGGAGAATCATGGGAATTATACTCCAGACCTCTGTTCCTAGATGTCTTAATAAAACTGAACAGATACTCTTTCCCCTGAAATTACCAGGATTTTTTCTTATTATTATTTTGTTGTGTTTTAGCCTCATAGCAAAACAAAGAAATGAGATGGTCATGTTTTTCTTATTGCTTCATGTAGTGGTAAATATTGTAGATCAATGCTTTAGGATCTTTAATTTGGAACATAGAATAAGGGTGGTGGTACACCGAGAAAAGCCTAACACTATTTGTAGCAGTTTCTTTCACATTTTGTATTTTTGACCATGCAAGGGTTTTTTAACTCAAGTTCAACCTATTCATCAGTTGTCTGATCTGCACTCATATACCTGTGGATCAACAATATAGTCCATGAGTAGGACATTCCTGCAGCTGTACAAGTTAGTCCATCTGGCATTCAAACAGAAGTAGGACTTGAATTTGTAAACAGATTACTGCTCTGTCGTGTCTGGATAAATTCAAAGTTCTCTCTCCAAGAAACATTTTTTTGATACAGAAGTACAGAATGCAGTTCACTGTGCAGAGTATTAAAAAAGTTTGGGATATATGATGTTTTCAGGTCTACCTGCAAATAATGGTACAACAAATCCACAGCATCTTCTCTTGGTCTGATCATCCCAATTTCTTATGCAACCAGATTTTCTTCTTCATCAGTTTCTAAAAGAAATGTGAGGGAGTGAGAAAGGGTGATGCTCATTTCCCCAGGGAGCCATTAGTACACGGCCAGGTTGAGTACCCACACGTGGGAGCTGGGAGATATTCTCACATCACACAGTACAGTCATTGCCACCAGTAGCCAATTCTGTACTTTTGTCTTTTTAACCTACAAATCATTTGCTTTTCAAGACTCTCAGTCAACAGCTTTTACTTGGAGTTCTCAGAAAACTTCTCATTTTCTTTGCAAAAGTTGTTCTCTCAAACCCCAAATTATTCATGTATCCCACCTGTCAAGTTAGCAAGTCTACTTCAGTTTTTTTTCCCTGCTGGAGAAGAAAAACATTTTCCATTTTCATGTGCATTTCTTTTGACCACTGTAAAAAAGTTTCTTGTGGGGTGCAGAAGTGCTGACACATTTAGGACAGCATTTGGCAACTCTGGATGACAGTTTTCATGTTTTGCAAAAGTAAGAGCATGGCATCTCTGCACCTTCTAGCATGCGGCATATAATGTCTTTTCCTACAGCTTATGAGTCACCATGACTGATTTTATTCATGGCCTCTGAAATCAGGCTATGAATGCTCTCTGAGCTGACTGCTGACTGTCTTCCTGATCCCGTTGCCTGCTGGTGTGACTGTGGACTGGAGTGTCTCTGAATGTTTACAGCAGAACTTCCAGATGTTGTTCAGCAGTAGAATTAAAAGATGTAGCAGTGGTTTTCATTCTCTGGTGTGTTCTTAGGCACATGTGTGTGTGATGTGAGGGCAGGATGTAGGTGTGTATCCAGAGACATGTGAAGGAAATAAATATAGTAAAGTCCAATGGACTCCAGTGTTGCCAGAACTGCAGTGACTATCACACTTCATAGAAGTGGCCCACAAATAACAAAACATATAAAAGAGAATATTACAAACCTTCCAACTGTAAAGAAAATGTTCTCAACTCTTCATATTATTCATCACCCAGTCTTCAACAAAAATGGGAATGTAAAACCTTTGAACAACGTGTACCATCAGTTAATAAACGGATTAAATATTACCCGTATCAGTTCAATTTACTGTAATTTTTCAGGTAGCATGAAAGTGCTTGAGAGTTTAAACCGTAAGACCAAAGTGATGTTTCCTGTGAAGTCTCTTATGGAGAAATTTATCTGTCCTGCATGATTTACAAAAGATCACTGGCTTTCACCATTATGCAGACAATTCTATAAGCAAGACAAAACCCCCAGTTACTAAAAGGCATATGGCCAAAACAGAAAAATGTGGATATGCTAATTTACAGGTATAAAATAATCTATATTTACCTCATATTTGTAATTGCCACCCAGTCTAGGAAGCCAAGGGCTTTTTAGATTAAAAAAAAAGAGCTAAATTAGGATATTTTTATGTTTTTATTTCATTGAAATGAAATTAAACCTTAACTTTATAGATCACATTATCTCTTCCACCATATGCAACTTGAAAAAGAACCATTTTGCAATATGATAATGTGATGAACCTTCCTCCAAAAACACTCTTACACTAGCAGTCAACTGAATTTTTCCCTTTTTCTTTCTAACCATATGTTTCCTTTTCTACACTTTCTAACAGAAAACATGAAAATACAGTTTTTGGAAATGAGCCTCACTTTCTATTCAGCTGTATGAGCTATTCAGTCGTGAGACAGGATTTTCACTGTCATCATAAGAGCTTGAATCTTTATTTAAGAAAGGAAAATTGAGGTGCTTGAAATCACATGTGTCCTGAACATCTGGCAAAGAAAATCAGCCATTAATGGCACCAACACACTCTATGTTAAAAATGTAGTGGTAGAGTGGTGCAGCTGTTTCCTAATCACCCCTGCTAGTTACCTGGGGGGAATGCTGTGTGCTTTGGAACCACATCACAAAGCTCACATGAGCATCCTAACATGCAGTGGCTCTGAGAACTGGCTTTACATTTCCAATAAGCAGAAGACAAACTAAAAATACCCCTGCTTGGTTTCTATAACAGTACAAGACACTTTCCCATCAGCCCTGAAAGAGGATTCAAAGCATTTTCAGGTAAAGAAAAATGACAGTTTAGATTGGCTATTGATGAGATCTCTTTAAATTGTCACAAGCATTGAGTCCCCTGTTTCTCATATGCTTACAGCTTTCAGCTTTTATTTCCAAATAGAATTTTAATTTCTATCAGAGTTCTCCTATAAACATTTCAGTTCTTACTTCTGAAAAGTTCTTTCTGCACTGAGATTCCTTCATGTTATGCACAGCTCTTTATTGGTAAATTATTCCTTTTCAACATCCATCCACACATTTTATTAAGGTTGCATGCACATTTTTGTGTTTGCCACGTGCCTTAAGAACTTACACAATGTTGCAACATTCTACCTATATTCTTCACATATTTAAGGGCCTTGATCTAAAATGTATTATCAGAGTTGGGTTGATACAAATGATATAGAATAATTTCTATCAGACTTTAAATTCTCAAACATTTATTAAACCTACAGAAAACCTTCATGCAGCTACCCCAGTAACAAAAATATAAATAGCCATACAGTAGATATTTCCAAGTGGTGATGTATTACTGTGAGCATTCTTTATTATATTACAGCTTGCATGAATTCCTCATTACCTTCCAATTTTTAATTTTTATAAACAGCTCTTTGATTTAGAAATGTGCTTCCATCTATGTCACAAAGCATCCATTCTTCACACCGTACTGAGGGGTTATCAGCCTTCTGGGTTACACACATTAAAAATCATGAGAATTTTATAGACCCTTACATTATATTTAATAGAGAAATGCCATACACTAGATAATTTGGGGCCACGCAGACAGAGTATATTGAAACTGACAACTGCAGTAATAACAAATGAACTGTTCAAGCGCATTACTGATGGTACATTTTGTTCAAAGGTTTTACACTCCCATTTTTCTTGAAGACTGGGTGATGACTAATATGAAGAGTTGAGACCATTATGGTTCGTACTGGTGCTGACCCAAAGCTACACAACCCTTGGGTAGGAACGCCCCCGCTACAACTGTTACAGTCTCCCTTGTAGGCAATGATTAACGCTGAATGTCTGGGAGACAGAAGTGTAAGTCAGCCTTTGCTGGTTACAAATGCAATAAGCTCCCAAAGCAAATAACATCTATTATCATTAAGACACCTTTTACAGAGCGTTATATTAGCTCTGGAAAAACAAGCTGGCACTCTGTCCTCTGTGTCTGTTAAACTCGCTGTCAAGGGTTTAACTCACTTCGTCTGTGTAACTCACTGCCAAAGAGCCTCCAGAAACACTCATTCAGATTTGAAGGCATATTGAACTAGAAATACCAGTAATTAATTTATTTGTAGTTTGTTCTAGTCCTCAACACAGCTGCCTGTTTCTTGAAAAATACTTCAGCTGGCTGTGTTAGTCCATCCAGAATCCATTGTCATGATTTTGGCTCTGCAGGTGGTTTTCCATACCAGTAGGGACAGTTTTCTTTAACAAAAAATTAAGAGGTTCTGGGGCTCACAGGCACCTTGGCACCAGCTTTCCCCTTTAGATCTGAGGCTGAAGAGTCCTTAGGTAACATGTAGGATGTTCCTCAAACATGAGTTTAGGAATTGAGCTGAGTTTTATCTGACGTTAGATTACCTGCCTGTCTACCCCATGGGGTCCACATAAATGAAAACAAATAGACTTTGTTTCCGGACAAAATTGTGGTTTTACACAGAAAGATGAATCTTGTGGTGAAGGTATTTAAAACCCCATTTTGCCACCAGGAGGAGTCTGAAAATTCACACCTCATTCTCTCTGGGTCTCCTGCGGTCACTGGTAGGAGCAGGAGTCCTGAGAAGTGGTGATGGTGCTCAGGAAAGCCCATGTATCCATCATCATGGGTGTTTCTTGGACTCAACCTTTGCACTGATGCTGACCCTGCTATAGGATCCTGTATAGGATCACCAGTTGAGGTGGTTGGTTTGGGGCCAAATAACACTGGAAGAACAAAGACAAATGGCCCTGAAAGAACACCTTGATCTGTGTCAGTATTTGGACACTATGAAGAAGACTTGTGTTTGCTCAGTGCTTAAAAGGAAAAAAAAAACCCAAAAACCCCACAAAAAACCACCAAAACAAATCCAAAACAAATCAAACCAAACAAATACCACAATAAAGCAAGAGATACTGTGTTTCCTCAGAATTGCCTCCATTGCCTCCAGAAGGCCCTACTTGTCATTACACCGGCACCACACTGTGGACATGTGCTACTACTGCAAAGCTCTTGTGCTTCTGAAATATATTTTATGCTCTGGGGTAAAATATTTTTTAAAAACATATTTTTCCTATGGGATAAAATAATCCAGGGTTTTGGAAATACCAGTTGCCACCTGACTTGCCTGTGACAGGGCAAGTTGGTGGCTTTTCAGGCATGGATCTTGTGAGGGGGAGGAGGTAGGTGGCACCTGCCATCAACTGCCTTCCCCACAGCTGACCGAGAAGGCAGGGGACGCTGAGGGGAGAGAAAGCTCCAAGGAAAATTAAGCAGCTCCTTCTCTCCCCGGTGGTGGAGCTTGAGCCAGCATTCTGCCAGCAGCGAGGCCTCACACTATGACAGGCCTCAGCAGCAGCAGTGGCAGCCATGCCACATTGGAGCAAAAACCAGAGCCACGCGTTTCAAACTAAGACAGCTACTCTTCATCCATAGCATTTTCCAGGCACAGCTGAAATCACAATGATCCCTAATGTTTATCTCACATGGCACATGCTCACTCTCTACCCTATTCAGATGTGCATGGAACCATGACTTTGGGTATCTGTACAATAACTGTCCACTCCCTGTAGTCTTTATGTATCTCACAAATAGCACAAGTAAATGACATACTGATCTCATCATGGCTACTACCACCCAACAAGAAATCTATCCAGCATGAGCTGTTTATTAATTACTTTTCTGTCTAAGTCTTGTCTTCCTTGGATTTCTGTTACTGACACTATCTTTACAAGAGAGAATTATAGGCTCCCTAATGTCAAAGCCTGATCCTTTAAGATCAAAGCTTTTTCTTATTTCACTAAAATTTATCAAAATTAGTTACTGATCACTGAAAGCTCTTGAAAGTTTAAGAATTATCAATCTCTTGCAATTAAATACCAGCTGGCAGCTTGGAATTTAGAAAAATGGTAACTGTTTCAGAACACGTACTGTAACTAACTGATTCACAGGGGCTTTTTTACACATTTTCCAGTGACTGGTCTTGCCAAATGCTGCACCAGCCTTACTGTGGAACTGCAGGTATGTCAAACACTGCTTTCTGGTGGAATAGATGTTTTATTGATTGATATATGTTCTAAATGTCTGAAATCTTATTTCCTGTAGTTCCCATTTACTCTTGATATTATCCAAATATTGATTTAAATAATGCACTGCAATAAGTACAACAACAGCCCCAAGGTTGGGAACATCTGATTCACCAATCAATTAGATATCTCTGCATTTTACAGCTGGGGAGATGGAAGTGCAATTAATGCAAAAGGACATCTCAGTGTATGCTGATAAATGTGTGAGCATTGCCAAATAACTAATTATTTTATCAATTTATGAAACATAAACTGAGGAATGAATTCTTGATATTTGAGCAATTTCTGATCAAGTTCAAAGAGAACATGGAGAAATTTTCTAGGGTGCTGCTTTTGCTTTCTTGATGTTTCCTTACAGTAAGAGGCTGTCTTTGCAGATTTGGGTGAGTCAGAGAGATTTTTTCAACAGCTGAAGATTTTTTTTACATGGACACTGAACGTGTCTGGGCTGCTTTAAAACCAAAAGCTAATGATGTTGAAGTAAGTAGGTTTAGAAAGTGGGTTAAACCACACCAAGTGAAACTTGCTGCCCCCTTAAGCACTCCCTTGCTCAGTCATGTCATAGGAACAGAACATTACACATGTACAGGTCCCAGCTACTCCAGCATCCTGTTCTGGGCAGTAGCAAAGGTAGGTCACTAGAACAAGCAGAAGAGCAGTATTCTGTATTGATCTCTTCCCACTGTGGTCCCACATTGCTTCCACTGATCTGTAGCTCACAGGCCTCTTCACTTGGTCTCATTACAGTGATTTCACTTGTCTACACCTTTTGTTTCTTGCAAATGTGGTCACGTTCATCAATGCACCTGGCTGATTTCAGCTCACAACACTCACACAGCCTAATAAGCAAACAGTAGCAGGAAGAGGACAAGGAGGAAGGGGAAGGAGGAAAAGGCTGCATAACATAATGAGGAAAAGCTCTCAACTCATAATTGTTCATTCAGAGGCCCTGTAACAGGACTTAAATATTAAAGCTCATTACAATGATATTGATAGAAAGCTGTTCCACCAAAATCCTGCTCCCAAAGGAGTCTTGTGATGAATTACAGGGAAAAATGCACTAATTCATCTTCATGTTCTTGTTCCACTTCCAAATCATCAAAATAATTACTATTACTGAAGTAAAATGGTAAAAACATTTTGGAGGGGCTACAGAGAAGAATTTTGTGCAAAATGTGATGTACAGAAAGAAATAGTGGTATTTAGTTAAAGAATTATAGTTTGCCTGTCTCCAGACTACTTACTGAAATGCTTCTTTCCAACTAAAAAAAATTCCTTTCATATGGATTAGTAATAATCTTTTATTTCTGCCTGTTTATAAAATAATTATATAAACACAAGCAAGAGGAATGCTGTTTTAAGTGATATTTCTTTGTTAATTTATAAACTGCTTTATTTGTCCATGATGCACACTGAGATAAGGCTCACAGTTGATTTGAAGATGCTATAACTAAATCCAAGAGTGGTCCCAACAAGAAACTGAAATAGCAGTTCTTTTCTGTTTACATTTATTCCTTTTCACTGAGTTCTTTAAAGACCATGAAACAGCTATTGTCAATAACAGTAACTATTGCTCTTACACTGCAATTTTGGCAAGACATAGTAGGGACCCCATGGTTAAATAGTGGAAGGCACATATCTGACTTGACAAAAGGGAAAAACAGACTTTCCCCACCATTTCTTAATAACTGTGTGACCCTGATTTAGCAATATTTGGAATAAAATTATTAGGTGTTTTTGTTTGTAAATTCTCCTTTCTTCTTTACACAGACAATCCTCAGGCCAAAAATGTTTTGCTGCTTAAAGAAGAGCAAACAGAATCTAAGATTGTGATCTGGAATAATTGTGTCAGTCAGCAGGGAATAGACTCCTTCCACTCTTCCCTCTTGAGATTGCCCTTAAAAGCTGCTTATAGTCCTAACCACTTAAGTAGAAGAAAGATGTAAGTACCCTGAAAGTAATGGAAAGAGCAACAGGGATTAAGGAGCTGCAGGGATTAATTTACAAAGAACTATTTTTAAAGCATTGCACTTCACAGACATGATTTCGTCCTCTGTGGAAGTTCTCCACATCACCACTCCATAGTCACCCAGGGAAAGGCAGTTCTCTTACCATAATCTGTAACCTGTACGTGATCCTCCCATCTGTTTTGGTGGGGGGTTTGGGGGTTTTGTTTTGTTTTGTTTCGTTTGTTTTTGTTTTGTTTTTTGGGGGGTTTTGTTTTTTTGGTGTTTTTTTTGTTTTGCTTGGTTTGGTTTGGTTTTTTGTTTGGTTGGTTTTTTTTGGTTAGTTGGTTGGTTTTTTTGCTTTGCTGCATCTCTGAAGTGTATAGTACTTGTAGGTCATAAACTTCAAGGTGAGTGACAAATTGCTGGAGCCACAGGGCAAAGTTTGCGTATGAAAACATGAAATTGTGCCTGACTGCCTCAAAAACTCTAGGCACAGAGATGTATTTGACTGTGATGCAGCCTCCCAAATGAAGCAGTGCAAATTTTTAAATTCAAAATATTTTAAATAAAACCAGACAATGCTTGAAGGAAGGTACTCCAGCTATTTATATTGTGTAATATCCTTCACAGCCTGGTCTCAGAGTGCTGAACCAATAACTACAAAATAAAATTATCAGTGCTTATTCTTCAGGTAATCAGTATTTCATTACTTTTCTCTTAAGTGCCAAGATACAGACTGATGAGTGAATTTCATAACTTAATTCACAGTGCAGGGTTGCCACATGCCCCTGTCTCCAACTGACCTGAGTTAATAACTGAGGCAAAGCAAACACAGCATCCTGCTGCTTCAGACCTTAATGCACTGCCCTCAGGGACATAACCAAAGAGCAAGTTACTGGAGACTGCTCTGCAGACATGGCTTGGGACGTTAAATGTGAACGAAGCAAACTGTGAAATCAATATGCAATCTGACGGCAAACCAATGAAAAAACAGCAGGACTAATGGTACAAATCTGGTAAAAGAGGAGCTGTTTTATTTTGACTGAAGATGCATCTGAGACACACTGCAAAGCAGAAATACTATAAATAAGCATTACAGCTACATACAACAAACCCCGAAGGAGTTCTTTATATGGTTACTGCTCTTTTTTGGGAAATTAGCTCAGCACTGTGTGGTTTTGTAGGCAGTAAAAGAAGGCACTTTTTAGAAATGGACCTATGCATCAAAAATCTGAAAATTATAAGCAAAACAACCCAAACATTTTGTTCTTGGTGATATAGGCAGTAACACATGATTAAACTACGGGAGAAGAGACCACCTGGCCTGATTTTTTTGTTTGTTTGACTGATATAATGAATCTACTCTTTGACTTTAACCAGTATCACTTCAGGTACATGTTTCTTTGAAAGCAAGGAGCACAAAGTGAATTCTCACTGAAACACAGGGTGAATTCTTCAGACTCTGCTTTTAAATCAGTAACTATCAGTGGATAGTCTGCAACAGGCAGTGTCCAACATGCTGAGGCTGAGTGAAGATACCATGATTACAGGTAACCAGAGTTGGTCGCTCTTTAGAAGTATTAAAACTGTGCAAAGAGCTATAGAAAAACATTGTTTCCGTACTTTGGTACTGGTGCTGTTCTACAGGTTCTGACCTTCTTTTGCTTTTCCTCATGAAGAAGACTGAGACAAAACTGAGGAGAAAAGAGCATAATGAGGAAGTGCAGTGGGTTTTGCTGTTCTTGCAAACACATGCTGCTGTACATTTTATGACCAGCTTATCATTTTGCGCCATCCAGGACTGCATTTCCAGAATGGTAACTAAAAGAAGAGAGAAACAGAGCACAGGTGGCAGCTGATGCCTCCATAAGCTTTACTTCTGTGATTCTGATCATATCTCTTTGACAACACCATACAAAGAAAATTGTTGATACTAAGAGCATGAAGCACTGAAATGGGCAACCCCAGGAGAAGTTCTGTCTGTTCAGCATTTCAAAGAGCACTTTTAAAAATCACAGATGAACTTCTACCCTGATGATGACAAGTAAGAAAAGTCAAGAAAATCAGCTACTGTCTTGCCAGACAAGGAAATCTCTCCCTCCTCGATCTTCAGAGACCTTGACTTTTGGCTGAGCTGATGCCCCTCCCTGTGGTGGCACGGTTTTGCACCAGGCACTGCTTTAGCACAGTTTAAACAGGCACTGACCCATCTGCATCTTGAGAATCCACTGCAACTATTGTCATGATTTAACTCTGGCTGACAACAAAGTACTGACAGCTTCTCACCTCCCCGCACTGGAATGGGGAGAGAACCAGAAGAGTAAAGTGAGAAAACTCTTGGGTTGAGATAAAGACAGTTTAACAGGTAAAGCAAATGCCACACACGCAAGCAAAACAAAATAAGGAACAAGTTCACCACTTTCCATGTGCAGGCAGGTGTTCAGCCACCTCCAGGAAGGCAGGGCTCCATCTTGTTTGACAGCTGCTTGGGAAAATAAATGCCATCACTCCAAACATGCCCCCTTTCCTTTCTTTTCCCCCAGGTTTTATTGCTAAGCATGACATCATATGGTATGGATATCCTTTGGTCAGTCGGGGTAAGCTGGCCAGCTGTGTCCCTTCTCAAATTCCTTTGCCCTCTCAATGTCCTCACTGGTGGGGTGGTATGAGAAGCATAAAAGGCCTTGATGCTGTGCAAGCACTGCTCAGCAGTAACAAAAACATTTCCACATTATCAACCTGGTTTTCAGCACAAATCCAAAATGTAGCCCTATACTAGCTACTGTAAATAAAGTTAATTCTACCCCAGCCACCACAAATACCAAAACGACATTCAGTTTTTCCCCACATGGCATGTGGACATGGAGACAGGCCTTTCACCATTGCCAATATCACACACCATTGTGGATGTAGCAAAAGTTCAGTGCTCACATCTTGCATAGCTGGTCCCTCATGCCCTCCAAATTTTGGAGATTAAAAGTAGACATTTACAGAGCAGAACTGCCCTCCTCAGAGGAGGAGCTCACGTAGACTGTATATCCTAAATCAGATATCTCAAACATGTGAGAAACCTGCATCCTAAAAACACCTTTTGTTGCCTACAAAAAATCCTAAGGAAATGCTTAGTTGCAGGAGTCTGTGCTGTAGATTTCTACAACTTCTGTAAGATCATCACTGTATGTTCACAAGGAAATTATAGTTCAATGAACAGCCTTGAAAGCCCCTGCTAATGAACAAATATTAGTTTACCTGTGGGATCTGATGTGAATAAACATCTGTGTGAAATCACTTTTCTGTGAAAATCTGATGCTCAGATATGGGCAAAATTCAAAATCTGTGATGTATCACTCCTCCCTTTTTATGAGGCTACAAAAGATCTCCAGAACTACAAGGTTAACAACATATTGCTGGTTCTAGAGAGCAGTCGTAAATAAAATAACTTATAACTTGGAAGTACAATAAATGATAGTTTGATAAAAGCAGAGATTTTAATACATATGATCACAGTTTTTGCCACTCTATATCTAACCCATCCCACCAGAGAGGAGTCTGGGGTTGCGCAAGGAGTTGGTAGTGGACTCTGACCAAAGGGATATTCCATACCATACAGCATCATGCTCAGTATATCACATAGAAAGGATGCACCCATATATTACATAGAAAACAAGGAAAAAGAGAACTCTTAATACTTTGAAGGACTTTGTCATAAAAGCAGTAGAAGCATATTGATAGCTGAGGATAATCTGTGATTGATCGGCTCATTCTGACTACGCAGTTAACCTTTCAAGAGGAAACACAATGCTTTTCTTGAAAAATTATGGTGCACATCAGGCAGCATCCAGCTATGGAGCATAGTTTGTTATGCCACTTTCAATAATATTTGTCCATCTATTTTGTTATCTTTTCTGCCTGCTTCCTTGGCAACAGGATAATATCTTATGAGTCATGACCTTAAACAGAAATTATAACTTCTGATTCTTTGGGCTGAGGGGCATTAGACAGCAGATGAATGGTGGTCCCATCGTGCTGTTTTTTAGCAGAGGCTGGAAGCTGTATACAAGAGCAGGACTGCCCTTTGCTTGTCCTTGATGGAAAAAAGGCCCCTTGCACTCAAAAGCTCACAGTTAGCCAGATACTATAATAACATCAAGATTTATTTTTAATCTTTTTAAATCCAAGCAGGTTAAAATGCCTCCAGTCTTCCTCTAGCCTCCTCCTTTGTCTGAAGCCAGGGGTTGGCAGGCCACAGGGTTTGACAAGGCACAGTACTGAACTCCCTGGGGTTTAGTTTTACATCTTTGGTCACCAGAGGTCAGAATAAGCCAGAGTCCTCATAAATCCTGCTCATGATGCAATACTCACATCTTCCAGTCCCGATTTTCCATATTTTTTCCCATATGTTTTCGTGAAATGGTCCAGGTAATGTGCTTATAAGCAAACCTCGTTTGTCCATAGGTAAACAGTTTAAAATTGCTGAGCGGACTGATTCCTTTGCATTAGCAGAGCATGCAGAGCTGTTTAAAAATCACTAACCAAGCACCCCGGCTTCTTGTGTTCCCCTTACTATTCTAATTACATGGAATGGGAAAGTGACTGGTAATGTACTCAGATAAGCCAAAAAAGATTACTTGTCCGAGTTAAAACAGTAAATGATTCTCTACCATCAAAACGAGGAGACATGTTTTTGAAGATGGAGAGTTTTGGCTCAAAAAACCTGCATATTCTGCATATACTTTCTCATTTCAGTAGCAAAGGTGGAAGATCTTAATTTAACCATTAGAGGTCAGTAAATCCCAGGTTATTCGGGATTTCATCGGTTTGTTGAACTAAATTTTTGAGAAAAAATAGAATCAAGGTAAGAATAATTACAGCATCTCTGGGCACTTGGGGAAAATGCTGGTTGAAATAGTCTTGGAATAGAAATTTGAAGAGTAAAGTTGTAGTTTTCTGCTGTCTATGTGCACAGATGAAAAATAGCCCCCATCCTTCAGAATTTGTCAGTGTTCTCTTTGTAAACCTTATTTCAATAACTTCAACGAAGATTAAAGCAAATGACTGTCCAATATAAGACGCAGAACCAATCCAGGGATCAGAGGGCAGGAGCTAGAGAACACTTTTCTCATACATGAATGCGTAACTACTACACTGTGCTGCACAATTACATTCTCGTATGCTGCTGCCCTCTCAGCCCAGGGAATTGTCCTTCCTGCTGTGCAGCAGCTCAGCTGCAGTGAGAAAAGTGCAAGGAAATAATGACTTCTGCACACATACTGATCAACAGGAAAGTTATACTGTTCTAATATTACTGCCACTAACAGGAAATTGTCTTAAATAGAGTAACTGCACACGATTTAATAATGTCTGATCCTAATCGATGCAACTTAAATAACGTATCTATTGACCAGCTAAAACTAAGTTTGCTTTCTGATTCCCCACTAGAGAAAAACTTGGATTCGTTTCTAACCTGAACCTGCTTCCCCCAAAGGGTTTTTGGTATCTGATTTTCTATTAGCCTCTCTGAAGCTAACTTAATGTATGCTACTTCTGATGATTCCTCAAATTTGGTAAACAGCTTTTCACATTTTAAAGTTCCTGGGTGCCCAGGTGCTAACCTGCAGTTTGGAGGCATCTGTGCAAGCACGTCCCTTGGGACCATATGTCTTGCCACGACAGATTGCCATGTTACCTGATTTGAACCTTGATGCCTACTGTACTCCTCAAGCATTTTAAAGAGAGGGAATGCAAGCACCAGTCTGATGAAACACATCCCCTGATGTGCATTCACTCTTGTTGTGGGCACATGCCAGGAGAGGAGGCAGACATGGGTCTTTTAATCACTTACAGGAAGACTATTAGGCTGCCAATGTGATGTCCCTGTCAACAAGACAAAAGCCAACCTGAATGGAATATTCTTGGTGAAAAAGTGTTTTTAACACAGTATTAAGGCCAAGGTGAAACTTCTCTAGAGCTGCCTGCAGTCCTGTGTCAGACAGTCTGGTGTCCAGGTGAGGTAGGCCACTTGATGAACAGATGAATAGACATAGAGCAACAGCAATGATCAAAGAAAAACAAAGAAGCTAAGACAGCACACTTGTCTAGCCCAGCAAAATAAAGGCTGGGGATAGTTGTGACAGTTGATTATAAATAAACTGAGGGGTGAGCGTTGAGGAGGGAGACAAGCTATTCAGCATGAAGAACATACTTGGCACAGAAACAGAGGGGTATAAACTGCCTGTAAATAAAATTAAGGCCAGAACTCAGGAAAGATTTAAAGATCTCTCAAATGCCTCTATTTCTCTTGGGCAACAAAAGATTAATTTAAATTTAGATCTTTGATAATTTAAAAAATGACAAGACATGATTGCCCATGACAGAAGGGGACTGGAATTGGTGATCCAGCAGGCCTGTAGGTTTGTTTCTTAGCTAGACCCCTTTAAAAGTGCTTTACATATAGGTCTCAAATAGTGGCTCCATAGGGTCCAGTTCTGCTCAGGGAATCCCTCACAGTGACATAATTAAAGCTTCTGCTGCTCATTGACAAGGGATTGCCAAGGCCTGTGTGCAAGACAATCTGAGGTGACAGCTTGTGGCTCATGTGAGCTTTATGTCAGCAAGGAACACCAAACTTGGATGGGTGAAGAACCCCCCTTATTTACGGCTATTGGATATTTGTGTTGAAATGTGGTCCTGGGATGAAGGAATAAAAAAAAAAATTACATCTTCTCTGAACTCCAAAAGCAGATAGGCGTAGAACAAGGTTTCTGCCAAGCCTGTGCTCAGCACAGAAGGGAATATATTGAGAATATGTTTCAGCATGTGCTCAGAAGCTTCTTCTTCTATTCTGAAGAAATAAAACTGAAGCGATAAAACAAAAGGAACTGAATCCTGTGGTTGGGGATTTGAACTCAGGCTGGTGAGTCAGCCCTGTGGCATCCAGAAATAGTTTTCTGCTTCAAAACAAAATGTGTGTCAGCAACAGGTTCTTCCTTCTGAGGAGAGGCAAGGCCACCACACTACGTTGGTGACTGCGGCGATGGTGGGACAAGGAAAGACTTAGCCATCAATCCCAGGGAAGCCAAAAGCAGGTAGGGGCTTCCATAACGCTGCAATAGCAGGTCTTGCAAAGATTAGAGAATGGGGTTATTGATGTCACAGGGTCACTGCAAAGCCTCTATCTGTCAAAGACAACACACCAGCCGATTCTGTTCTGCAAAAGTAGAAGATGAATTTCATGTTCTTCTGTCCAGGTTCAGGAACAGTCCAATTTATGCACATCTTGTGTGTTCAATAACTCTCATTAATGTCACTGGTTTAGGTCTTTTTGTAAATAATATATCATTCTGTGTTCATAGAGAAGAATGCTGCAAGATTGTCAAAATAATAAACAGCTGGATGTATGTGACATTTTAATAATTCTCCTCCTTAACTATCATGGCCCTTATCATCATCCTAACTCAGTGATAAATGATTTCATATTTTATTTTCTCTAACCAAGAGCTCTGGAACTAAATAATTTTACTTAATGGGAGCAGCAAAGTTACTTGGATAATACAGATTCAGAACTCAAGTCAGATGTCACTTTTGAACAATGTGCTATATGGGTCAAACCGTGGATAAAAAAAGGAGGAGTGGAGACTGGGGGAAAAAGACAAAAAAATAACCAGAGACAGATGCAAAAATTTAATCTGTTTCAGTTTAGAAGAGAGCACATCACATTAAAAGGCTAGAAGATAAACACATCATCAGCTCCATTTTCATCACTTAGAGGAGATATTTTAAGAAACTTCATAAACCAAGTAGGAAGTTGCCATGTAGCTAATAAGGAAGATGGGATGAAATAACAACACAAATAGCCTCAGGAAAAACCCCATGATATAAACTGATGACTACAGCTAAAAGCTGCTATTTAAACATTTTTTTTATCGATGTAAGAGCTATCATGGGTTCTTCATGCTGCAGTATTCACCATGAAGGTCATATTGGAAACAATGCGTATTGATCCGAGCCTATGTAAGAGAAACATTGTAGATGCAGAATAACGATTTTGTCCCTGCACCACGCACCGAGGCTGTGCGTGTCTGAACACAATGCAAACCATTTCGGACATCTCTGCAAACTGTCCAGTCCTTCTCCCAGTGCTGGGGTGTGAGGCAAGCTGGGGGTCCTTCAGGAAGAAACTTTCTTCTGGTGTGCAGCAAATGTGATTCCCTGGACACTGCTTATGTCCAGCTCTCACTGTGCTGGGGCATAAGAAGTCCCACAGTACAGTGTAAAATAATGTGAGCGGATCATAGCATCAAGAGCTGAAAGCTACTATTCACACCAGCCTTCCTATTGATTTGAAAGCAATTATTTGCCTGAGTAAGCCCTGCTCAACTGAGAAAGGGGTTACAAAGTCACGGCCAGAGACTTCTAAAAGCTCCTATCAGTCCCAGATATGTGTGTTGTGAGTCCTGTGGTCTATTTTCATGAGGTTCTTACAGTCCTGAGAGTTTAACGAAGTCTTGTCCGCTCTCCTGTTTTAGAGTTATTGTATGTAGCCAAGGAATTGATTCCTTGGTGTCTTTTAGAAAGATTTGGGATGTGACTGAGTTTGGCAAGATTTCTAGATGAAGTAAATAGCCCTGCCAAGGTTCTTTGCTATTAGCTAGCCCTTGACATGGTTTCATAAATCTAGCTTGGACTTGTGAGGGGCTGATAAGAGGAGAGGTCTGTGTCCAGCTTGGCTGCTGTTCCACGAAGACAAACCAGCCCTTTTCCAGAGTGCTAGAAGAGGATAAAGAGCTGAGAAGACTTCCCATTTCTGGGCTGTATGGGCTGCACCATGTACTAGGACTGCCTGAAGGTAGAGGTGGAGGAGATGCCATCAGCTTCGATAAACTGAGAGAGGGGTGGCTAAAGAGGCAGCCCAAGAATTGGCTGTAACCACAGCAGCCTTGTCAAACAGACATCCAAATTGCTTCCTGCTCAACTCTGGGCACATTTTAACATGACTGTGCTGTATGTGGACTGTAACTGGCCATCAGTTTGTCCATCTCTTATAGTCTACAGAGTGGAAAGAGCAACAGTAAACATTTTGTTACAAGCAAAAAATGAATCTTTAATCTAGGAGGTAAAGTCTTGAGAAGCAACCTCTAGCATATGATTCCAAAATATTTACAGTTGTAGAGAGGTGGAGCAACTCAGCGGACTAAGAATATGCAGGCAAAATTTAATTCTATTCAGCTTCTGGTTTAGTACATAACTTTGGTCAGCCATTTACTCTTTCCCACTCTTCTTTATGTGTAATGGTACAGTGGTAAGACCCAGTTCAAGGCATGCTCTGATATTTGAAACTGCAAAGGTCATATAAGTGCTGATCATCACTTATGTTATGTCAGTTATATTACCTTAGAGACATGAATGGTGGTGATGACAAACCCTTAGTAATAGGAGTGTTACGGACATTAGCACATCTATAAATACAGGTAAATCTTCTCTCTGTGTGTTTTTTGTCCTTAAGTGGATCACCAGAATCAGTCTTTTGTTTCACACACATTAAATAACCTATCCTGAAGCTTAAGAATTTGTAGCTACCTGTAGCATAAACCCTCTGCAAGAGCTTGCAGATGGCATGAGTTAAGCATGACCTGATTTGCTTTCTTCCTGGTTTTTTTCAGGGGTTTGGTCTATATGCTGAAATCATGAAGCCTCATTCTCGTGTTGCCATATTTTCCTTTTCATTCATATACTTTGGTGTATTGGGTGCCATTAACATTTAAAGTACTATGAGTATGTTCAGTCAGCAATGAGTGTTCAGAGTTTTCCCAGGTAGTGTTCATCACCTAATTAGTACTGAAATATGAAGAATGTACATGCTGAGCTTTGCCATTTGTTTTTAGAGTACATTGGTTCTCAAAGAGCACAATGGAAAATTTTGTAGGATCAGCGTCTTAGGTGATACCCAGAAAGACAAGGGTCATGTGCTCCTCCAGCACCTTGTTTACCAGCTGCTGAAATGGAAATGCCGACTTCTATTGAAAGAAGACAGAAAAAATTGACTTGGCAGTAGCAGAAAAGCAGAGAAATAATGACAAAATCACTTAAGAATTATTTGCACTCTTGGATGCATTTGAGATGTCCATAACAACACATTCATTTCATTAAAATGCACAGGTTTCTGCTAAGGATGAATTGAGTGGAGATAAGGTGTTTGTGGCTGATCCAAGGACAACACTAGCTATTCTCACAGCTAATTGCAGTCCTACTACTGCAGATCATAAAAAACCAAATAATCTGGAATCACAAAGTTCTTGTACTCTATTTGAAATGTTGGGGAAAAAAGAAATACAATTCCTAGTATTAAGTGAAAATGAAGTATGCAATATGATCTTTTCATTTAGGAAAGGACCTTGAGTGGTCTTCTAGTGAGACCAACTCAAAGGAAAATCAGGTCTGTTAGGTAACAGCTGACAGACATATGTCTCATCTGTTCATAAAAATCTCCATAAATAAAGATTCTCCACTCTTCCATTGTAAATTTAGATTTGTTTTCCCAAAACAGAAATTTAGAAGTCTGAACTAATTTCACTGGAACAACATTTTTATCAGAAGAAGTTTCATAGCAGTGATCTGTGCTCTCTCACTCCACTCTCTGGAAGAAATTGCCTGCAGCCAAGAGGCTGTCCAGCCTCACAAACCCAAATGTTGTCCCTCCTAGCACTGGAAGGACTCTTGACCCAAGTAGCCACAGTATACTGCGTGATCATTTTATAAATTCTACCAATGCAGTGCAATTTTTTTCTGCTGTGATAGAGATTTCGCAGCCACTGTCATATGCCACTGGCCCCCCAGGTCCCCTGAGAGGCAACTGATAGACCAGACTCACTATTCTTTCATGGAAGTGGCAGTCTGTGCCCAGTCTGTGTGGTGAGGAGAAGCTGCTGCAATGGACCTGACCCTTACTGGCAGAGGGAAGCTCACACATGCAGGGCTGCAGAAAGCCTCACTCACAGATCATGCTTTTTCTTTCTGAAGGAACAGCTGTCAATAGCCATTTCCTTATGTTTTTGCATTGAGGATGTTGAAAATCCCATCCAGGAGGCCTAAAGAAGTTCACTGGTATGGCTGCCTGAGAAAGTCAAAGTTTCTGAGCCCTGATGCCCATCATACTTATTTATGAGGCCCTCATACCTAGNTTCTTCCACTGAGATTCATACTGGGGTGGAAAAAATGATGCATTCTCTCCTGACGTGTTACAGCTGATTCACAAGTGTTCCTGCTCCTCCAGGTCTACAGCTGCTCTGTCCCATTCTGCCTTGGAAATACAGTGAGATTTGGGAATGACTCTTGCTTACATACAAAGTAATATAATGCCTTAACTTTAAAATACTTGCCTTTGCATCATGTCCCCCCTACATTTATTTAGATCCTTCCCTTTTTCACTCCCACAATTTTTCTATCATGAAAGATTTGCAAACAATTTCAAGCAACATTCAAAATACCAACCTTTATCACATCTGTTTAATTCATCTGTTTATCACAGCTGTTGATACAGTTTTTCTCTCATTTTATTTTTCTTTTTTGACCT
>VWZT01003211.1:0-19260 GCA_013397055.1 Pachycephala philippinensis | reverse complement strand
GGCAGGGCCCGGCCGCACGCGTGCCGCGGGGCGCGGAGCACATGCGAGGCGCGGCAGGCGAGGGGGAAGGCGGGGCGGGGCAGCGCGGTCGCGGTAGCGCGAAGAAGGGAGCCCCGGGTGCGGCGGCGAGTCCCGCAGCGGTGTGCGCTTCTGCCTCCTGTCGCTTGGCCCGGCGGGTGCCGTGTGACCCCGCGGAGCGGCGGGGCCGGCCGGGCGGAGCGCGGCCAGGGGCGGCCGGCACTGTCTGTGCCGGGGTGAGAGCGGGGAGCCGCGGCCGGCGTTCCCAGGGCGGTGAGGCGTGCCCGCCGTTCCCCCGCTGCCCTCCTGCCGCACGTGCCCGGTTCTGGCGAACCCGCGGTCCCCGCAGCGAGTGCGGAGCGTGCTCGGTGCCGCTCCCGCCCAGCGCCGCGCTTCCCCCAGCCGTTTTCCCGTCCCTCCTGGGGAAAAGGATGCAAGGGACACTGAATCTGGAGGTTCGCTATCAGCGGGAGCAATTTCCCTTCCTTTGGCGACCTCGTTTTTATCCCCCCGCTTCAGCTACCTTGTGGTAGGTGTGGTGGTGCTGAAGAGGGGCGCCTTGGCGCAGATGCTGAGATAGGTGGTGCAAGAGCTCAACGCAAGGAGCTTTCAGTGGCATGTGTAAGGGTAGGAGGGTATAGCATACGTAGCTGAAGGCAAAAAAGTCAGAGCATGTACTCAGCCACAGTAATGCTAAATTGTTAATCTTTGCAAACTGCTTGGATAGTTCCTCCTTTCTTTGATAATGGGGGTTTGTATCAACCAGAACTGCACGTGGTCTGTATTTGCAGATGATGTTACTTGGAGTTTGGTGAAGTGAGTGTAGCAGTTTATATGGCATTCTGCAAAAATGTGACACGTCTTTCTGTGTTCCTCGATTCTGCGAAGCTAAAATAGGGTGAAACCTGAAAACAGGTTTTACAAAACACCAGATTTTTGTTTCCTACTAGTACTAGAGACGAGCATAGTCACCTTGTCTTTGAGAAAGTAAAGGTTACATATTTTTCTCCAAGACCATCCAGTGCTTTTGACCAACGTTTGTGTGCATGTATTAGCCCTGTTCTTGTCTTCCTTGGAGAACTTTTACAATACTCAGATGATATGTGTAGGCTCTAGACTGCAGTGGTGGACTTTGAGACTTCCAGCAGAAGGGAGATGCTATCCACGTTTGGGATTTTCCTTTATCTGAACCTTGTCCAAGGCTTCAATTTCCAAGCGCTTTGAAGAGCTCCAAATTAAGACATGAACATGTACTTGTTTTCTCATCACCTCAGTTGCCACTGATGGTTTAGTCAAGTTACCTTGTGCATTGGATTTAATTGACTAGTGAAGCATGTGCTAGAAATATGTACAGTATCCCCCTGATTACCTTCCCAGAAGGGTTTGACTGGAGAACAAGGAGTTCCAAAGAGAAACGTTTGGCATACAAGAAGTAGAATTTACGAGTGGATTACAGAGCACTGCGTGCACAAATTGATAAGAAGAATCCATCTTTTTTTATCCCCTCTATGCTTGTTCTCATTTGAAATATTGAACGTTCTGCAGGTTAGTTTTGTTAGGGGTTTTTTTTGGTTTTTGGGGGTTTTTTGGGTGGGGGGTGTTGTTGGGTTTTTTTGTTTCCAGAATTGTGTTCAAAGAACTTGTGCCCAAAACCAGCACTATGAAACAGTGCAGGTATAAAAGAAGGTCACAGAAATGTAGGATAATATGAGTCTGAAAATGCTTCAGTATTTACCCAGGTATTTCACTCCAGAAAGGTGATTGTCCTTCACAGAAATGCAGTGGCAGGCTTATACCGTAATAGAAGTGATGACCTTTTTCTGCCCCAAATCGGCCACTGAAATCTTTTGGCTCTTGATTTAAAGCCCTGAGCCAGCCATGTTTCAGCCTGCAGAAGCTCCAGCTGGCGTGGCAGAGGCGGGGGGCAGCCCTGCCCACTGGTCCCGACCTGGCACCCGCAGGTGGCAGCTGGCAGTGCCCGGAGTCCCCTGTGCCACCCTGCTGGGTCTCAGCCTGCCTCCCTCCCCTGGTAGCCTCAGGGCAACAGCACACTATTCCACCTGCTTAAAAAGCAAACGAGCGCTTGCTCAGAGTTTGTTGATGGAGCAAATGGTTTTTGGATGAACTGGTGTTGCTGGTACTGCTTTTAAATGAGGTTCCGAAACTTCAGAAAGGAGGAGATCGTAGTCACATACCCCTGAGGAATGTTCCAAGCAGTGAGACTACTCAGTCATTTAAAGGTGGCCAGAAAATGGGTGTAGCAGTGGAGTGGACACTCTGTGAGTAGGTAGCTTTAACTCATGTAATGACTTGCACTTCAGTGGGAATTTCACATCAACACCAAGAGATCGTGTCACAACGTGTTGCATGACAGCAAATTGGGCCACAGTGCTACTGATTTTGACCAAGGTGGATGGGCCACCTTCACGTAACCTGGGAAAGGGACACAAGTCAATTATGTTCAAAAAGTAGCCATAAAAAATAGTCACTTTAGTTTGTTGGATTGTTGCAACTCTGCAAAGCTGTGTTGGCAGGTCATTGGGAGTATCTGTTGGAATCGAATTGTAGTTTGACACTTTGTAAGTCAGCATCACTAGGAAGGAGGCTTAATGGTTTAGATTGAGAGGTGGTGCACATTTTTTTCAGAGTAATGGCACAATTAAGAGCAGTGTTCACTGCCGTTACTGCTGTTGCACCCTTCAAGAGAAATGGGCTAGGCTCAGCACTGTGTGAGAATTCTGGGTTCATTCTAACAGGACCTCCTTGGTTCTGTCTGTTTAACAGCTGGAGCAAAGGTACAGCATTGGAGGCAATTCATAGAGCAGAACTGGAACATATCCAAACCACTGGATTTCATTGTGCTGTAGCACAGTGTAAATGAGTGTAGTCTGATTGGAGGAGTGTTGACCATCAGTGATATCAGGTTTTTTAAAAGTTCTCAATTCTGTCAAAACAAGAAAGAAGGAGAGTGATGAAGGTGAAATCCTTTCCTCTTAAATCTGCCTACCAAACAACTTCAGGGGTGGTTGTATTGTGTTCTCACATATTTTAGCACTGAAAGGATATTGGAGTCACTTAAAGAGAGGTTTCCTATGGAGTACTATAAAGCTGCCATAACTGTAACAAGTTTTTCGTACAGTAGTTTGAGCACAGAGGTAATATATGTACAATCTTGGATGTTTAATCCTGCTGGCTCAAGAGCCAGTGTTGAGCTTTTCTGTTTTAAATCAAGTCTTACAGCTCTGCAGGGATCACTGCACCATGACATTGTGACAAGGGGATGCTGATTCATGCATAAACCTTAGATCATTTCATTATATCTTCAACCAGCAGCTTTGAAAACCTATGAATATCTGGCATGTTGCAACTTGAGAGTCATGGCCAAGGTTTCCCCAAACATTTTGTAATACAATGCTATAGCTTTCATTCCTAAAGAAATAGCATTGAGCATATTGCTGGCAAAATGCTTAAAGAATAAGCAAAAAGAAATCCTTTAAGGGGAAGGATGGAAAAAATTTAGACGTGTTTATTTGAATTAAAATTACTGTGGACCAAGCCTAGATGTATTTTGTAATAAATTATTAGAACTGATTTTAAGGAAAGGAGGAATTCATTAGCTGCTTGTGTTTCAGTTCATTTGTATTCCTGGTCCTTCTCATTTCCTTTTCACTATAAAACATTTCTCACACTCAGTGAGCAGATGTGAAATAGGTTCTGTGCCTCCTTGTAATTAAAATGGTCAGGATCAGATGGGTTTCTGCAGTAAAATGGTACAAGAAAACCAGGATGTAGCCTACAGTGGGAACGCCTGTGATTTTTCTTCTCTCAAAATATTTCTCCTCTCAAAATTGATCTCTGTAGCAAACTTTAAACATTCTTCTACTCCTGAGAGTTATTCATAAAGAAACCTGGGGTATTTATTGGTAGACAGTGCTGTCCCTGCTGTGCATCTTTGTGCCTGGCTCACAGACCATTTTCACACAGCCGTGCTCCAGAATGTGGGCAGATACAAAAAACAACAGTTTTCTCCTGCTCGCTTGACTTTTCAAATTCTTATTATGTGATTATTGCATTAATTTTGTCCATAATATCTGAAATAATTTACCATGCAGTTTTGAATACAGTACAAATATATATTTTACTTCTAGAAATCTGAAAGCAGTTATGTTTTATAGCAGTTTGTGAGTAGTGTGGCAATCAAGCCTTAAATATGCCAATCAAGCTTGTAAATAAACCAATATTAACAGTCAATCTCTTCAATATATTTGTGTGTTTATATGTGATTTTATTCATATATAATATATGAAAACATAGTATTTTTTTTACTGTTTATGCTAATGAAAGTTTTAATTTACACTGACTTCAATAGGTGTGATTGACTGCACATAGTTGGGATGTATTTAACTCCTTGTGTCCATAAGACTTCCTTTATTATTCTGTGTGTGTTATGTACCCAAACCAAGCACCACTGCACTGAGTGATACTGTTACTGCTGGTTTCATTAGTTCTTTTTTCAAGCTTCTCATGATGAATATATTTTTTAGAATTAAGGCATATTGAACAGATAAATAATTCCTTTTGAACAGTCACTAATTACTAGGAAAGTATATAATAGCTGGGAACATATTCATTTGAAAATTAAAACAGGTAAAGACTATTCTATTACCATTATTTTGAAAATTCAGATAGCATAATTTGTCAGGCACCTTCTGTGAAAACATGATTAAATCGTTAAAAATCTATTTTCTTAAGGAAAATAAAATTTTTAATAAATTAATTAAAATTAATTTAAAAATCCTGTGTGCTGATGGGACCAATTTTCAGGAAACTAAAAAGAGGACATAACCCAAAGTAAACATAAATGTGTATATGTACATATATAGATAGACATGTATATGTGTATACACACATGTATATGTAAATGTACATGTATGTACTTAACAGAGTGACCAGCAGGTTGTTTTGAACGTCAGATAAATAAAAAGCAGGACACTGGTTAAACTTTACAATCCGTTTTCTGAAGAGGATTATCTCAGAGCACTTACTAGTAAGCTAATTTATCTCTTTAAGTCATATTCTCATGCCTGTGAACCAGGTGCATGAATTACTAATTTTTTATATTGAAGGCTCATGCCCATATTCTGGAAACAACATCAGAACAGCTCAAGCCAAAGAATGTCAGGTCAGATTGAAAATAATGCTGAAAAGATACCCAAATAGGTAAAAAATGCAGTTGTATAGATCACACTCTCTCTATATATATGTGTGAATGGGCTTTTTATCTGACAGTTAATTGGAAGTTTTATTTCTGAAATGAACAAGATTTGTCCCATTATTTTTTTAACTGATCATTACATTTATCAAAACATGAATCTAGTGGCATCTGCTTTTAGAAGGCTGTGGACAAGGAATTAATTCCTTTTGCCAAATAGATTTCTGAAAAGGTATAGGGCAGAAGTCTGGATGTTTTTATACAGAATGTGTAGGTTTGTGGAGCATCATTATTATTTTGTCTTGAAACCTTAATGTTTTCCTTTGGTAAGTTCATAAAAAGACTTTGCATTGACTACAAGTGCATATTAAGTGTAACCTTGTTAAAACTGCAAAAGAGCTTTTATTTAAATTAGTAAATAATTTCAATAATGAATTCTATATGGATAAGCAATAAGGAGTGAATAAAATCATCAGATAAATGTAGTGAAGGCATACTGTGAACCAGCTCAACAGTAAGGAGTGCAAGCAGGTTTTAAATAACCACATGTTGAACAAATTCATACTGAACCTTCTAAAATCAATAACTGTGCTTAAAATACAGCTGTTGTGTTTATATGGGTGCACTTACAGAGTGGTATAGATGTCTTTTGAAATACTGTTTATTTTTCTTTATCTGTCTGTATATAGGACCACCACAGAACAATTTTTACTTCCTAATGCAGTACTGCTGTTGCCTCCTTGGTTAACAATTATTTCACCACAGATCTTTGATTATTTTTTTTCTTCCTTTTTTTTTTTTTTTTTTAATTGTTTTAAGAAAGGTTCTCAAATCACTCAATTTATGGGGAGTTTATCTTTTCCTCCCCATTTGGGCAATGAATACAGGGAGTTAACATTCCTGTCCTGAATCTGATGTAATGTGCAGATACCTAATGCATTTTCCAGTGGATAGTCACTTTATGAAAGTGTGAAAAAAATTTTACAAGACAGAGATATTCACTGTGATCCTACAGCAAGGTGTGGTTCAGCTCCAGCTATTACTATCTCCCACCACCTGCTCCCAAACCTGACTTGGAGAAATTAATGGGATTTTTTTGAAAGTTGAAATGTTACATACGGTTCAACTAAAGGTGACAGACTCAAGCTAAAGAAATGTCATATTTCAACTCTAATCTACTGTTTTATTTGATATCAGAGGAAAAATAATCAGGTCTATATTCATTAGCTTGAATCAGTGTGGTTGTTTTGTATATTTGGGATGCTGGCTCTGTAATTGAATTGCTAGTCATTTCAGTTAGTCCATGAATGACTTACTGGGCTTTATTGCACATGGAAATAGCATCTTCATTACTTAACTACAGAAGATAAGTGTGTTTTCCTTTCACTGTTAACAACAACAAAAAAAGGGTAGTTTGCCATTTGTGTTTTAAAATGGGCATATTTTTTCCCCAAGGATTCTTCCAGTGAACAAGAGTAGGGCAAAATTCTGTAAAATGTTCAAATGCCCTGACTCATAAATGTATAGTCATACAACTGTTAGAAGAGTTTCAAAGCTCAATAAGGAACAGGGGATAATTTTATAAAATGTTCAAAATAGGTATATGAGCATGGGCTTACTGTGTTATATCACCTATTCTGTTTAATTTCAATTTCAGGTAGTTAATATTGGAAAAAAAAAATAATTGACTTGATGCTGCATTTTTTCAGGCTGCTGTGGTTAAGGCTGTAATACCACTGTAATTTCTTCTCAGTATAAATGGGTTTAGAAGTTTACAAACGTGACTTGGGCTGGAAAAGATGCCTCTGTTTATTACAAATGGTGTGAACTGGTCTTCTTTCACACACTTTGAAAATTACAAGCAACAGATTGTTTCTAAGCACGTGGTATAATAGAAAATTTAAATAGCAATCTGCTAGGTAATGCAGAGATTTTTCTCGTCATCTGTATGGGCAAGACTGCTTTCAGGGCTCATGTCAGCAACAGGGCGAGAGAGCTCAGCAGAACAGCTCTGCAACTGCTTTGCAGCATGGAGAAGGGATTCATTTTCTTTGGTTTTCTGCCTTTTATGAATCTATTTGCTCTGGTTTAGATCCACAAAATTAAAAGGCTAATATGGTTTACACTTCCATGTAACGTGGATCTAAATTATTTGAATGTGTTGTATTTCCTTTTATATGTGTAAACTATCTCAGAATGTCTGCAAATGTGTGCTGATGACATAGACTGTACAGCTCTGAACAAGTCAGATTAATTTGTTCAATAATCCTATAAATCTTTGAAATTTAGGTTGTTGAGGGTTAGCTTGCTCAAAATGTTTCTTCCTGATACTAGTTACGAGTTGTTTTTGACAAAATGTCTTCCAAGCCAAAGCGCTGATTTATATATATATATTTTTTTTTTTTTAATTTTCCCCTCTATGAATGTCACAAATTCTATTACACTGTACTATTACAGTCTCAGAGGGGGTTCTTTGTACAAATGTGAGTTCTGGCAAGCAGCAAAATGTTCCTGTGTGACTGTACCTTGGGCAGAGACCTACTGATACTTGAGAGCTTATTCCAGGTGTAATATTTGTAAAGCAGGGTGAATAATTTGCATGGTTAGTCCATACCAGGCACATGCTTAAATAAGCTACACCAATGCTACTTACAGCAAAAGCAGAATTGATCCACATTGGAATTACATCGAGTGATTAGGAGAATCATACAGGATGTGACTTAGTTATTTTGTTTCTCTTGTCCGTTTCAGGCAGAAGACCTGAATTTTAACCCTTTGTCTTTCATTTTCAAGTTGAACGCCCTTAGCACTTGTCTTGATGTCAGAATCCCTCCCTGTCTCTTACTCTTCTTCATTTTTTCCTGCCTTGATTAATTTTTGGCTAAAAAAACCCTTATTAATCCTACATTTTGCCTGACACAGAAAGGAGAAAAGTAACTTTGAGGTTTTGGAAGCAGGAAGACAATTTCTTACCGTTTGTTGTCATGATAAAGCATAGAGGGGAAAAAAAAAGCCTATTAGGAAAATTCAGTTACATTAATTTAAACAATTGCTCAACCAACAAATATTAATGGGCCAGATTTATACACAGCTTTAAACTTTTGAAGCCATTTTAAATGAACAGCTGGAAATATGATCATATAATTTTATTATATTGAAAGACTAGATGGATTTGAGGGATCAGGAAGATGAGAATATGAGTCACTATATATTATATATTGCAGTGTAAGTGTGGTTTTAATTTCACTCACAGCCTTACATCTGCTCCATCTTCAGGTGCTTTCATTTGGTGAGAGTGGAACATGCTGAAATTCTACAAAGTCGTGACTGAAAAGTCATTCAGTGCTTTTACCAACTAATCGAATTTGTTGATCTATTCAGCAACCCGATCCAGTGATCTGGAGTCCAGACCAATAAGACCAGGCTATTTTCACCCAACCAAATAAATGCTCAAGTTTCTGCTGATGGTAATAGGAACACAACCAGATCCAACTATTATATTACTTATTTTTTCTATACAAATGTGGAAAATGGATTTGGTTTTTTTGTATATGGAAAGAGGCAGGGATTAAACAATTCCCTAAAAGGGCAATAATGTTTGAGCACCTATCTGACCTACACAATATTGTTTCCAAACTTTCTGGCACATGCTCATATGAGACCCCGTGTCTGTTTGGTTGTTTGATTGGGGTTTCTTACTTATTTTACAATTTTCTTAAGTTCTTTGTCAGGTTTGAGTATGGAAATCTTAAAAAAATTATGAGACCATTTCAAGTACGTAAATAGAACTGCTAGCTAAAAATGGAAGAGTTTGGCCTATGCTTGTGTAGCTGAAGGGAAAAAAAACATAATGCTTACTCCTCTCCTTTGTTTGTAGTTGATCTTGGACGTTATTATTTGACGAAATCTTTGCTTAAACTTGAAATTTTGATTTTCTATTAACTCCTCTTTTTTACTTGTAGTAAAATATGTTTTAGCTTGGCTATACAACCAAGTAGCATACTTCTGCTATAGAAGTAAGCAAGCACCTGTGGGCTGCAAATAGTGATTTTAGCAAGTGGAGCACTTAATGTTTCTTTGAGCTTATCTCCTTATTTCTATTTCAATATGATAAAACCAGAATATATTCTTCAAGGTCTCCATTTGTGGAGGCCCTTCTAATTCCCCTGCCGTTAAAATCCTGAAGACCCAGTTTGTGATATTCGCATTATCTTGTGTGGCCTCAAAGGGCAGCTCCAGGAAATGGGAGTGTCCTTTAAGTTCTGTGGCACATCTGGCAGCCTAGGAAGGTCCTTCAGGTACTCCAGGGTTTGAAATGGTGCTTGGAACATGTACTTTGTAATGTCAATAATTTCCCTATTTTCATCAGAAAAGAGCAAGTGTGTAAACACCCAAATGACTTTTAGGAACTCTGACATTTTTGTTAGTACTGTTGCAATTGGTTGGTTTTTGTAGTGGAAAATGCAGATCGTATTAAGTGATGACTTAGACATTCCAAATAAATACAGGTTCAAGGATGGTATGTGCCTGTTCCAACACACTGAAGAACCTCCAGTGTTATTACAGCTAGTTTTGTTCTTCTGGGGATGCAAAAAAAATTACTTCAAGGTTTTTGTTTGCCTTTCTGTATAGAAGTGTTTCTGGCTTCCTAGTTAACCTGTGAATACAGTGGTTCTGTCAGTGTTGTGACTCCTAGAATTACTTTCCATTTTCTGCTACACAGAATCCTGAATCCTGATTCCCTGTGCCAGTGTTTCTGGCTTTATCTTGCATTCCAGGAACTTGCAGTGTTCAATTTTTGCAGTATTTCATTTTTACATGATATCTTGGGATCTGTATGTTGCAATACATAGAAGGCATTTTAAAAACTAAATATCAACTGCCTTAAAAAAAAAATGTGTTAGGAAAAATGTTCACTTGGCTTGTTCCTCTCTTCATATTGGTGATAAATCAACAATGTAGATTTATTTAATTCTGAAGTTTCTTTGTTTCTTTTTTTTTTTTGTTTGGTGGGGTTTTTCCCCTTCTTCTGTCCTCATAGTGCTTAAAAAAAATTCTCCAAAACTAGTGTTGCTATTACTGGATTATTAAAAAGTGAAAATGATTGTGCTAATTATTTAACTCTGACACATTGGTGCTTTCGTAGCAAGAAATTTGTGCCTTTAAATTTGTCTTATTTGGTAAATGTCCTTTGAAACTTCCTGAGGAAGCTAGCAATGTTCACATGGTTAACCTAATCATATCACTACAGATTGCTTAGCAACTTTTGTTTTGTGCACTGCAATTGAATTGTATTTGCTTTTGAACTAAATTTTTTTCTTCTTCAAGAAAAATTCTGGCATTTTTTTCTGTAGGGTGTTTTTTTTGCTGCTCTCATTTTTGCTAACCATCTAAATATACCAAAAGTAGCTGTTTCAGGAACCCTAGTCCATCTCATTAGGTTTGTCTTCTGGTTTCGAGGTTTTTAAGAACTCGGGATTTTAGGAACTCCTTGCTTAGTGACTCATTCTACTAAGGATACATATCCATTGGGTGATAGATGTAAAGTGGTTTTTTGTTTGTTTTCCTGAATGCTTAAAGTACTAGAACTCAAGACCTCTCATCTTGTTAGAAAGCAGTTTTTTAACTGTGTATGACAGACCAAAGGAGAGACTGTGTAACTTGACGAGCCAGGAAGAGGTGTGCCTCACTGGTGATATGCTGGAGGACAGTTTTGACCAAAAAAGTCTCATCCAGTTCAGATTTGTCCTACACACGCTGCCAAACTTGTAAGACGGGTCCGATGTGCACATTTCAGTTTATGCTGCTTCTGATATTTCTGGGAATTTCTCATTCTGTAATCCTTGGTGGCTTTCTATACTTTTGATGAGTGAATGTCCAGTTCTCTTCCATACAGTAGGCCAGTACTGACCAGTTCCCAGAGTGGTTTGGAAGCTATGGTGTGTAATGCTGTCATGTTACACATGTCAAACTGGGAACATTCAAGAGTCCAGGAACAGGTCAGAGATGGAAGCATCTGTGTTACCCAGACTCAGGGGTGAGAATTAGGTGCCTCACAGTGAAATTGGCAATGGCACCTGATGGAACAGACATCAAGTCAGCCTAAGTGACAGAAAGCTGCTATTTAGAAGCTTCCAGCTGGAAGGGTCAAACTAAAACTGCTCCTTTCCCTTCTTGGGTGATCAACCACAGGTCTGAGGCAAAGGAAGTGGGATTGCTGGCCAGCAGCTGCCTTCTGAGCTCTAATGGGTTAAAGCACTCTGGTCGTAATGGTGCTCTGTGTGCTGTGCTTGTCTGGCCCCTTTCAGCTGCAGCAGTCCAGTGGTATAGAAACAAGTGAGAGAGTCTGGGAGCTCAGAAGGTAGGAGAGAAGAGGAGCCAACTTTTTGCCTTAACTTTTGAACAAGTTTGAAACAGAGTTAGAAGGGCCCAAACTTGAAAAGAGACACAGTTACACAGTCAGGTCACCTTTTCTCTGGGATGTAGGGTTTCTGATTAGATTGAAGTGCTTCATCTTAATTTGTACTAGTAGACCTGTAGTTTTGAACCTGACATTGTAGCAGAAAATACATGTTTTTTTGCCTCCCTTAGTGGAATTGCAATGTGTTTTTTTTTTTTTAAATTAGTTCTGTATTATGCTGGAGGTACAGTTGGTAAGATCTGCTGGGTATTTTAGGTGGCTGTTAAGGCTGTTTGTATTTTAAGTTGCACTGGCTATGTTCAGCATAGTACTTGCTATTCCTGTGGGTCTAGTCACTTGTTTCTAGATTACATTCAGGGTAGGGAGTTTAATCTCTAAGGTCTGCATATGTTTAGTTCTGGCTATGTGGGTAAGGATTTCTTCTTTTTTAGCTGTTAGGACAGTTACATTTATGAACACTTAATATAACAGGCGCTAGATTTAAAGGTTAGAAACCTGTTGGCAGGATTTTTTCTATGATGGATGCTGAGCTTTCAATATGCTTTTCATGATCTGTCAGACACTCTGTTTCATCCAAAGTGTTTGCTGAAGGAGCTTGTTGGAAAATGAGAAAATGAATTATTTTTAGGAATTTTATTTTCTTTTTGGTTGTCAGGTAAAATAAGATTACCTTGCTTTTTTTCTTTTAATCTTCATGCAGGGAATGATTAATTCATATCATGATCCATATCTATGACGGAGAAGGTAGGAGACAGCAATAAAGCACTCAGATTTATTTTTCCTCCCCTTTTCTGGATTACTGAGCACAAGGAATGGAAGTTCAATTTAGGGTAAAGTGTGTAAGAAAAATATGTCCCTGTCACCCTTTAGAGGCACATAATATGTGTTATATACTATGCTGATTTTTCATTTCCTGTAGGAACAGGAAGGAACATTTCAAGGAAAAACATGCTTACAAACAAATAAAGCAATCTTGTCAAGATCTGGAGTATTCATACATAGGACAAAAAGTGAGTGATTTAAACCTGCAAGTAAGAATAATAGCAGGAATAACTGTAGTGATATGCTGTTGAATAGCAAACGAGGGCATCAAGAGATAAATGAACAGAACAGCCTTGTTCTGGTGTACCCGTACCTTTTTACAGGCAGTGAAATAACAAGGATCACAAAATATTATGCAACCCTCAGGAATAGGTTTACTAGTTTTTTCTTCAAAATCCTATTCAACTGATGTAGCTCGCTCTGACAGCTACTGTAGGGCTGCATCCTGAAAGGTTCCGTGTACCTGAGCATGCCAGCAGTAGTTATCTAGAACTGCAAACGGTCAGCAGCCCTGTGATTCACATGACTTGTGCTAGCCTTCCCCTGCATCTGACTTCACTTCATCCCATTCGTAGCTCACCCAGGTAACTATGAAAAACAAAATACATGGAAAACGTTTGGTATTTTAGATTAAGAATAAACATTATACAGAGTTCACATGTGGTTGAATTAAACAGTGAGTTTTCTATTACTGAGTTACTACAGCTGGTGTCAGGTGGAGGCTGTGGTTCTGAATCTGCTATGATCTCAACTGGGTACCAGTGCACACAACCATTTTGTCTTCTGTGTGTCTGGATTTCCTTCCCATACAGAATGGTGTTTTTGAAGGGACAGTAGGTATCCTCTGTCACCCTCCCAAATGTCAACAAGAGCTCTTGTCCAGACCAGAGGTGCTCTCCAGGGTTCCTGGGTCTGCTGAACGCAGGTACTCAAAACTGAGTAGAACATACAGTCCTTATTAAAAGCGTGCCATTTGCTTAGGTAGCAGTACTAGCAGCTCTTAATGATTAATGTGGAATACATCAACCTAAGAAACTATAGATGGTAAAAAAATACAGGAATTCTGACAATTTTCCAGATGGAAATTCTGTTGAACCATTGCTCATTCTTCAATGCAAATATTCTTCTGCAGATTATTTGAAAACACAATTTAGGAGAAGGCTTGTTGAACAGAATAGTCTGGAGTGAAGGTCTGCATATGCACCCTCCCTGTCCCTAAAATTATTCCTCCTGAGGTTCATTATCTTTGAATCTTTAGCCATATATCTTTCCTCATAGTGAATGTCATGGAATTTTTCTTTTTCTGAGAAATGTTTAATTAGAATCACATCTAGTTCTAATACATAGTAAGATGTAATTGCATTTTATAAAAGGAATAATTTCAATTAAATAATCAGCATTGTGGTTGAGTTTTCTGATAAAACGGCAAGTAACAGTTAGTGATTGCTCTAAAATGTCACCTTGATGGTATTTCTTTAAATCTTTTAAATTATTTTCACAAACTTTTTAACAGCAAGTGAAACAAACCAAATGAAAATGTCTGTCTCCAGGAAATATGTAGGTGTATACCATCCTGGGGTGATGATAATCCACCACATTTTAAGATTCAACAAGCAACACATAGAGCACAGAGTGGTTTTTTTGTTCACCCTTTGTGCATGGTCTAGAAAAGGTACACAAGAAGGACTTTTCAATAACAATTGGAGCTCATAATGTAGTGGGTTTTTTTTCTTTAATTTCTGATTTCATGTTTTGAAACTTGGGAAGACAGTGATTTAGCAGAAGCTTAACTTATAGTGATTTTGTGACTGAAAACTAGATTGTGACATTGGAGAAGAGAGCTCTTTTTCTTGCTACCATGACCTTAGACTTGCTTCTTGTAGGCAGAAGTTGCAAGGGGTTGCGTAAAAGTAGGAAGATGTGTCAGTTTAAAAAAATTAACAAGTGTGATGTATATTGTGAAGGGATTGAGCAGATTTATTGTAACTCTTGATGTGTTTTTGGAGTTCTTCAAAATAGAAGTTATCTTTAAAAGTGTAAGAAGAAACAAATAATTTAACTTGAAAATTTGTGAACCCATTTTTCAATGGCATATAAAAGAATATTTGTTACAAAAGAATATGTCATGGTGATTAAAAATTTATTACTTGATATGGTATAAAGTTTTAGTGAATAAAAATGTAGGATTATCTGCTTAGCATGAGTTATTTCAGCTTTAAATAAACTTGCTGAGTATTTATTTTGCAACTTCTCTGACCTGTGGTAATGCCCTGTAACTTGCTGTCACCTGGTGGGTTTATATCCTTATTTACTCCAGCTGTCCCAGCACTCCAGGTTTGGATCTATGCCACTTGGCCACAGACAATGCCCAGGTGTGGCTTAGGGAAAGTGGAGTCCAGGACCTGTTTGCAGTTGGCAATTGGATTTGGCCACCCTGTTTCCAAGGGAAGGGCGATCAGCTGTTTGAATGGAGGTTTCCCAGCCAGAGGCAGTGGGGATGGGCAGTGCACAGGGGCTCATCTTGTTTGCTGTATCACTCCTGCATTCACTATTTTGGGACATCAGGGACTTGCCTGGCATTGTAGGTGACTTCCAATCTGCCTTTCTGCTTCACGTCCTGCTTCTGTGATTTTGCATATCCCCCCAGCAGAACAGATGATCTGTCAGAAGTCCATCCCAGGCAGGAGTGAACGGGGGCATCTGTAAGGAGTGCATCCATTTGGAATTCTTCTTTGCATAGGAGAACCAGAGGGGAAAGCCTTGTCAGCGTGACAGAATTAAGGACAGGCTTGAGTTCACACCAGTGTTCCAGATTTCCTGCCATCCTCTTCAGGAATTATGAATACCCGAGAGAGCTGTCAGAAGTGTCTTTTTTACCATTCTCCTTGTATGACTTAGCCTTTGCTCTGGAATATTTGATAATAGGAGGCGATATGTTTATAAATGCATGTTTTTGGTAATGAAGAAGATGACTTCTTTTGTGCAAAAGAATATACAAAACACAAAGCAAACATTACTGACTTGCTTTGCATTTAGCTTAATAGAAGGAAATTTCCAGAGAAAGGTGTAACATTGCTTTCCTAGTAAAATACTAAAATCTTTCTTTCTGATTGCATGTTGCATTAATTGTCAGGTTTGCTAGCTTCTAAAAAAATTGACTAAGATGAAGAAGAAAAAAAAAAAAATGCAGTTGCTGTGCTATCAAGAAAACTCCATGCACTTTCCTGACAAAAGATTCTGAATGTACTGTGATGTATCCTTCAGGGAAACTGGGTGCAGTTTTTCCTTTGCCTTTCTGGAATTCTTATTAATATTAACTTCTGGCAATGCATTAGAGTGGCATTACAAACCCCAGAGCCTGTTTCAGATGCTCAAGCTGCCAAGTTCAATCCATGTGTAAGTTATAGACATGATAGTTTTCCTGGGAGAAAAATACATTGCTATTTTAAGAGCACTCTTGTGGTGTTTGCTTTGCTGTGTTTTTTACTTCATGAAGCATTAACAGAAGTGAAATGCTTGATATAAGAAATTGATTGTTTTACTGGGTCTAATTTAGTCCTGAATGTGAACAGCAGTGTTTGCATTATTCTGGAGTTCTGTTTTAACTGTCACAGTGGTGTGTAATTCTAGTCTGGGATTTGATATTTCCCCTCAAGAAGGAAAATAAATTGGACTGAAGAGTGGCTTTTTGCTACCAAGCTACAGTTTGAGGGCTTTCTAATATCAGTCCTTCACTTACAATAGCGTTTGGAAGGTTTCAAAAGGCCTTGCAATTCTTTGAAGACTGACCCTATTTTCAAATTGTAGGCAAGTGTTCCACTAGGCTTTAAAAATTAACTGATTTTTGAAATGGACTCGTCTTCAAGCCTCAGCGATTCTGGAAGGATTATTTTGTGATTTTATTTTGTGTGTGTTTCCTGGGATCTTTTTTTTTCATTAAATTGTTCCTTTAAAATTATTTTCTGAAATATTTAGTTCACATCATGCTCAAGTCGAACAGAGTATATATGCTCTGGAATAAATGGTTTAAATGGTTTAAATATTAATCCTTAGGGAAGACAATGGAAAGGGAAATGCCTCTGCCACTCAATTTGCAGCATAGCATGAAACAGTCAATTACAAAGGTGAAGATCCTGACTTCGAATGCAAGCTATTATCAGTCAGATGTAAGTTGTGTATAATCATCTCATATAAATCCCACCATTACAACTAACACCATTGTAAGTCAGTGTACAGAAGACTGGCAATCTGATTGTGAATCAGTGCTTTTTCTCAAGTCCTGCTATTTGTTTCAGGTTATTTAATTTTCCTCAGGGGTATCATACACTCATGACAAGGGGAGTGTTGGAGATGGTGATAGAGAGTAAGAATTATTGTAATACAGCATTTAGCCTCATGTGTATCTGCCAGTAGTTTTGGGGGATTTGAACTCCATAACCTTTTTATCAATTATTTTTTGCATCAGATGCTATAATAGGAGATTGCTAGTCTGAGATGACTTTGTTTAGTGTTCCAAAAACCTGTAAGCAGGTACTGAAAGTGATTGCTGTACATTTGGTAACTGTTGTGATAGGGCCCCTCAGCAGCTAACTGAAAACTGGCTTGTACTGCAGAGCATCATCTGCATTTATTTGCATTACCTTTGTGTCTGGATGTCCCTGAATGTATTGCAGGTTTACTGTACTAGGCATTGCACAGCTTTGTAGTAAGTGCCAATTCTTGGCCCAAAAAGCCCAGAACTGAAGTGTATGAGGGCGACTGAAGAACTTTCTTGCTCTTTTCACATGCAATGTGAAAGAGGGTTGGATGTAGATTAAATTATTTACTCAAGGTCACAATGTTGTCTACTGCAGAGCTGGAAATGAATCTAGATTTCCTAAGGGCTGGTGAGAAAGTAAGAATTCTGTTTGACAGAAAAATTCATTGTTTTGACATTGGTTCCCTTTTTAATGAGTGAGGGAAAACAATCAATCAGAAATTTCTTATGGGTAAGGAAAAAAGACAAAGTTGAAGATTGGGAGAAACGAGATAAAATAGGCAGGAAAAAGAGAGAGAAGCATGTCGGAGCATTTTTATGAAAGAGGGAAAATCAAAGTCGTTTTTCCTCTTCATGATTTAGGTCCTTGAACTGATGTACTGATGTATTGTTTTAAATAAGTTCCAATTAGAGAACACTTGTCTTTTCTTTATGCTTGTGACCCAGAACTCTTATTTTAGAACTTAGACATTCTTTTTTTTTTTTTTTTCTTGGCGTGAGAGGGAAAGTGAAGTGAGGGAAAGATAGACTTTGGCAAAAAGTTTCAGTTGACAGAAAACAACTGTCTTCCCAAAACGATTCTGACTACCTCCGTTCAAGAATCTTAGGTCATCTTAGTTCTGTTCATACTGCATTACGCTGTTTTCGGACAAAAACCATTACATTCCAGAAGGTGCATAGGTGCAGAATGAAAATTTAGCTCTTATCTTCCCTCTCTGTTGGAGAAGAGTGTCACTTAGATGCACGAAAAGTGCAAAAATCTGGGTTTTTTCAGGCATATATGTTTTAAAGCAGTTGTAAATTCATATATATATATTCTAAGAATATTTATAAATGTCATTTAATACTAAATTTCCAGGTGGTGATATTGAATGGGCTTACATTTTAATGATAAAGTTACTCTGTATTTTATGATTAATGGGAATAGTTCTTTATAATCTTTCCCTTGCTGACATCAGTAACTTTCATATTTTCCTGGTTGTAGTGGTGGCTTTACATTAGTTATGAATATAAGGGAATAAGTTTTAGGGATATGTTGCAAGCAACCAGATTGTTAGTTCTGGTTCCATTTCTCATTGTCTAAGAAGAATTCATATTATTTTTGGAATTTTCATAGTCTTCTTCCATAGACCTCTGACTAGGTTAGCATTAGTCTTTGATTGACCCAGTCAATTTTAGGCTACTAACCTTGACTAATGAATGTAAAGGAGAAAGTCACAGAGCTTGGCTGGTTCCTGTGTCAGCAACTTGTCACTAGTAGGAGATTTAGGTTCTCAAGTTTGTGGCTTCAGCTACCAGGTTATGATTACTCCAAAAGAGGTGAGAAGGTTGGTTCCCTAAATGGTGAAATAATTTTTCCTGCTGTTTGTTACTATTTTGTGTTAGTAGTGTTTATTACAGAAAGTTTGATTAAATTACATGTATATGGTCTTGGGAAAAAAAGAATATTCTTTAGTCAACAGCGTGTAGGCATTTATCAAAACTGAGATGGTCTTAAAGGACCAGAAACTTAAAATACAGTAATACCTGCTAGTTCAAGTTGCATTTTTGGACTCAACAAACCAAATGTTAAACTTCCACCAATAATAATTCTGCCCTAGGGAAATTTAATTTTGCTTCCTTCTATTTAGAAAGAAGCTAATGAAAAAGTTTCACAGGGATCAGAGCAGGCTGTAAAACAAGAAGAGCATAATGAAAAAGATCCTATCCTCTTAGTATTACTATTTATAATTGGACTTGAATTAAACGTGTCAAATCTGTGTTCCTGGGTATCACATCAGTAATAGGTACTTTGGCTGCTGTATTTCTCGCCTAAAGCTAAAAATATAATCCAAATAATCTTGACTCCATGGTCACAATTCACCCTGTGATGTTAACATGTGAAAAAGGAGCAGAAGGTGCACCTGTAAATCAATTTAATCATCTATCTAAATCACCAGTCATTGATTTCCTCTAGGTTTAAACAGGTCAGTTGCCCATATATTTCAAAATATTTGGTCATATTTTCCTTGGGATTCTTTTAATCTTTCC